>JAAAKG020145560.1:0-10862 GCA_010014905.2 Druon quercuslanigerum | reverse complement strand
AAGTGGGGTTCATTTTTGTTGCAGCTCCTTTGGAACCAAAAATGAGTTCCAATGGAAGCCTCAGTTTTTTCTGTGAAGAAGCACCTGGAAGAAAAAGATGTCATAGAAATTATGCCACCTGGAGAGAGAAAAGTAGGCATAGACAGAAAGGGTTAATTTTTCTATGTGCATAATCGTTTCCTAGGTAGGCATTAGGCCGAATACAGCATGTAGCCTAATGCCCAGCAGCATCGTCCTTTCTTTCGTCTAAGTCCCTAGATCCAAGTTGGCATTTAGCCTTCTGCATGCTCTTACTGCTAAATTTTCAAAGTAACCTGGGCAATGAGACGATTTTCGTGTTTTAATCATTAACAATACATTTATTTGAAATCATAAATATGCTATATCCATTGGTCGGTGTATTATAAAATGAAGGAAGGAAAAAGGGAGGAATCTTTTTTTAAATACATACAATTATTTTTATTACTGTACGACAATACAAAGTTATTCCCAGAGATACTTTTCAACTTAAGTTGGATTAAACCTTTAAAAACAATTAAAAACTAAGAGCCCTATGACAGACAATTGTAGTAGTGAAAACCATTATTAAACATAAAAAAACATAAAGTAGAAGAATTTTTGGCCACAAATATTGATTTTCCATAACAAATTAACATGAATTCTCAACCAGTTAGTTCAATTTTTTGCTATAGATAATAATTCAACCAAAATTGAATGGTTGAGTTTTCGGCTCAAACTACTTAATTTAAAAAAAGAAGATTTATTGACAAAATAGTTCAATTTTCAAACAAAAAAATAATTTTTAACTAAGACGATGAATCTTCAAGAAAATAAACTTGTTTTTAATAAAGCATTTCAACATTCCAACAAGTAGTTGAATTTGTAACAAAAAAATGTGAATATGAACCAATAAGATGAATTTTTTACCGAAAAAAACGAATTTTCAACAAAATATATGAATTTGATTTTAAATCAATAACATTATCCCATGTAGAAATTCCAATCGGGGTTTAGTAGGGCCCTGGATGGATTGCCCTATTTCTTATCAGGTGCTCATCGGGAAAAATGGAGAGGGCCTGACTAGGCCTTTAACTCCGTTTTAGCAATGTTCTAGCTAGAACTTCTGAGCAGTCCCTAATCCCCGTCTAGACCCTTTTTAATACCCGATGAATATGTAATTATTATTGGCAAAAAAAGATATTTCAAAAATAAAAATTAATTGATTGCGAGTATTTTGACTTTAAATATCAATGGTCCTATTTAGAGTGAATACAAAGAATACATTTTTAAATATTATATTAAAAATAAAATCTCCAGCGTTACGGAGTTTCCAACACCTACATTTGTACCTAAAGCTATTGCCTAACTGTGTTGAGTCTTAATCATTGCGTTAAATATTCGAGCCGATAGTCGATGAAAATGCCACGCTCATAAGATACAGCTCAACAAATTTTAAACTCTCTTTTTCTAATAAATATTCATTATTACGTAACGTTATGTCAATGTAAAATATACAAACTGTTAACAGGAATATCAATAAAATAACTTTTAAATAAATAATTTTAATCAATGGAAATTTTTCTTCCTGTGATATTTCGGTTTTCCCGTTGTAAACTACTGTACAACTTTTTATTATGACAGGAAATGTTATTTTTTTCTAACATTTACAGATTTTCATTAGGATCGAATTTTTTTCTTTAAAAAAAAAAAACAGTCTACAGATAGATTTGCCATACCTATACGAGGCCCCAACCAGTTCTTTCCAGACTAGATAATCCGATAGTGGCCCCATCTAGTTTTTTCTGGACTAGATATTTTGATAGGGGCCCAACAAGTTTTTTCTAGACTAGATAATATGATAGCCCATGCACAAATTTCCGCATCGTTCCCTATTTGAAGTTGGGTTCTGATGGGGCCCCTAACAGAATATCTAGTCTAGCAAAAAAAAAGTTAAGCCCTTAGCAGAATATCTAGTCTACAAAAAATTGGTTGGGTTCCTAACATAATATCTAGTCTAGAAAAAACCAGTTCGGTTCCTATCAGAATATTTAGTCTAGAAATAACTGGTTGGGGTCCCTATCAAAATATCTAGTCTAGAAAAAACTGAAAAGTGCCCTGTCAGGTTCTAGTGAAAAATGCAATGCTTCGTATAAGTATGTCAAATCTCTCTGTACCTAGGGGCCCCCACCAGAAAACTCCTAAAATCTTATGTTGCCTTAAATATAATTTTGAGGTTTTTAAATGTTTCAGTATGCAGAAATAATGCTTTTATGAGTGTTTAAACTTGTTATTCTCGCAAACTTGATACAGCTGTAACCAGAGTAGTACTGGCCCAATACTGGTCACCAGCACAGATAAGCGTCAGTTTGCCCAGTACTGGCTAAAGGCTGGCTCCACGATCGGGGCAGTACTATACCGATAGTATAAAGATTTAAAAAAACAAAATACGTTTGAACATACGGCTCATGTGTTTTAGAATATATAAAAACTATAAATACAACTGTCGCGAAAAGAACTTTTTCCTGTTACAAAAAAAAATCAAAGTGCCATCTTCAATAAATATTATAATTTTCAGAAATAATTACACTTTATGTCAATCTTAAACGTTATAAAATGGACTAAAACGCCTAAAAAGCAAACCTTACATGAAAGTTAAAAGAATTTTGTTATTAAAAATGGATTACGATGTCCGTGGGGACAAAGTTTTATTGTGGATTCCTATAGGATTTTTTGCGAGAAACACGAATCTGAATTCTTTAAATCAATACCTCTTATAGTTATAGAAATAATGTAAGATCACATCCCTACCTCTTTTCCGACGATTCGTGGAGGCGGAAATGCAACCCTGTGACTGGTCGATAATTTGAAAACTATTCGAAATATCGGTTTAAAACTTTCAGATTCATGTTTCTCACTAACAATCCTATAGGAATCCACATTAACACTTTGTCGCCACGGATATCGTAATCTTGCCCATCTTTAAAAATTTTTAATGTTCATATAAAATTACACATTTTACATTCAGATAATGTCGTATAATAATAAATATTTAATTAGAAAAAGAGAGTTTAAAATTTCGTTTTTTAACTTTTTGAGCTGTAGATTATGAGGATGGCCTTTTCATCGAGTTTCAAGTTGTCGGCGATATATTTAGGTATAGATATGTAGGTTCGATACCCCTTAGCGTTAGAAATTTTATTTTTAATATAATATTTAAAAATGTAATATATGTACTCACTCTACACAGGACCATTCGTATTTAAAATCAAAATACTTGCGATCAACAGTGCCTGGCACGTTACTGTCTGCATGTAGCGTGTCAGCGTTACCGTTATTGCCTACAAATTTGTGACACGTTACCGTTACTTTTTTAAAACTAAGGCGTTAGCGTTACCGTTATTTAAAAAAGTAACGCTTTACCTTGTCGTTACTTTATTTTATTGAATATTTAATACCTTTTTGGCATATCGTTATGGTATAGAAGTAGGTGTTAAAATGAACCACAATGTTTAAAAGAAATTCCAATTTTTAAAATTATAAATGATATTTGGATTATATACAGTCATGTGATGATGAACGGATAAAAGTACTGACTGCCAGTAGCGATACAGTATCCTGTAGGAGTCTCGCAGGAACCCTTCTCTTTAATTGGGTTGAAGGCGGCCTGACCCCACAAGAACCTCAGAAGAAGCCTCAGCGTCATGTTCTATATGGGGCTCTGACTAGTTTCCTCCCCACTAGAGCCCGACTAGGGATACGGAAAATTATTCAGAGCCCTACTAGAGCCCTTTTGAAATTTCTGCACGGGATGTTTACTTGAAATGAGAAAAATATTATATCTTTTTGAAGTACATACAATTATTCTTATTGTCTTATAGCTTACATTTAATACTTTTGATTCTTGGATTTCAAATTTACAACTGAAGTGTTGGCTTAAAAGTTTCATACCTTATTGAAAATGCATCTTTTTTTGTAGTAATTTCATCTTTGTTAATTACAAATGTAACTGTTTGTTTAAAAACAAATAATTGGTTTTCGTTGAGGATGCAACTATTTTGTTAAATATTTATCTTTTGGCTCTGATATTCTTTATTATCCTTTTTTTGTCGAGAATACATCTTTTTTTATTTAAAAATTAAACCCTTGGGGGAAAGTTGAACTGCTTTCTTAAAATATAATTTATACGCGGTTGAAAATTATCATATTGTTCGAAAGTTCATGTCTTTGTTTTATAAATGAACCTACTTTGTTCAAAATTCTTAGTTTTGTTGTTATTTGGAAGTAAATAGTTCTAACCGAAAAAATATGCAATTTTTGGTTAAAAATTCATCATATTTATTTCATGGGTAAAAATTCTCCTTTTTTGCATTTGAGAATTAATGGTTTTAAACACTAAAAATTTTCTTTCATCGGATAATTGATAAATTGCACTGTAATAAGGCGCAAGAAAGGAGAAGAACGATTCTGAAAATCCCGATTTCCCGTGAAGGCAATTGTGACCAATTATAAATTGTAGCCCTGTCTAAATTTGAAATAATTATAAATGGGTAAAAATTTTCAGTGATTTAATTAGCTATAAGTGGTTTACTGTTTTCATAAGGAGCATAAAAAAACTTTCATCACAAAAAACTATTAAAATTAGCAATATAGGTATAGGTCTTATTTATCTAAAAAAAACTATGCAATTCAATTATTAATGAAAAAAATAAAGCAATTCAATTTTAAGGTATGTTCTTGGTTTCAAGGCCCAAATTAAAAATTGATTTGAAAGAATCAGCAGTTTGTGCATCAATCATTTCTAAACCTTTAGTCCTTTCCCTACCTTTACTTTTTTCAGATTCCACCAGCAGATCACTTCACTCATTGACAAAATATAGCTGTAATAAATAATTATTGCATTTTATTTGAGAAATCTTCGCACATAATGACAACAAAACAAGTGATGCAGCAATTTATATTGCTCACGTATATAGAAACGATTTTTTCTAACATTAATTGAACACATCTGCATAATAACAATTTTTTAAATTCGATTTCAAGGAGTTTTTTTTTTGTTTCAGGATGCCATCAAATCGAATCAGTTTTCGTAATTTAAGCACTAAATTATGTAAGATAGTCAGAAAAATGATCATGTGTTAATGATCCACTTTTAAATTAAAGTGAGGGAATAATAAACATAATTAATTAAACAATTTATTATTGATAAAGGAGATATTTTGGGTTTCAATCGGGTACAAAACTACGAATTTTGCCGACGATTCGTGAACATTTCAGTTAACTTCTTCAGGGCTGACCTGAAACTGAGGTATCAGGTTATGTTGTTCTTATGTATACTCTTTACGATGCCTGTGATTGGCCAGAGCGCCCCACCATGGCGATAGAACGCACTTGATTCGCCCATCAGGTGCGTTCTGTCTCCATGGTGGGGCGCTCTGGCCTCAGGAGCAGCAGTGGGATCGCCAACCTCACCTGTAATAGCCAACATCTTGATGGAACATCTAGAAACCAAAATCTTCAATCAATCCAAGCTTAAACCAGAATTTTGGTTCTGTCACGTGGACGACACCTTTGTCATCTAGCAACATGGACTAAATGAACTAAATAAGTTTTTCGATTTCATCAATCAATTACATCCTAATATCCAATTCACCATAGAACTTAAACAAAACGGAAAAATGCCTTTCTTGGACGGACTAGTTTACAAAAAATCAGATAATACATTAGGACATGAAGTTTACAGAAAACCCACCCATACAAACAGATACATGCATGCCTCCTCTCACCATCACCCATCTCAAAAACAATTGGTCATCAACTCCCTTGTATGCAGAGCTGTCTCCATAACAGATAAAGGTAATTTACAAAAGGAATTGCAAAACGTTAAACAAATCCTAATACAGAACGATTACACAAATATGTTTGCTTACTTGCAATAATTATTATATCACGAAGTGAAAAGTTCACAAAAAGTTGAAAATATTAGAAAAGACATATAGCTATCTAGCGTTACTTTAAGAGATGATGGTTATAAACAATAATAAAAGAATATTTTCTTCGATGGATGAAGGCAAATGAGTTAAAATAAACTCATATTATTTGGTCAAGTGTGGTTTGCGACGTTTCGTTGACATTGGTTCGCCAACCTCATCAGGCTAATTTATTAAAATAAAGAAAAACTACATATATAATCCATATTTGTACAGGTACACAGTATAAGTTAAAAACAAATTTAAAAAATAAATGACCGTTGATATTTACTAGTTAAAACATAAATTTTTAAGGCGTCTAAATTAAGTGAAATATGAAGGACGCATTTTAGTCCGATTGAAATGACCGTCTAAAGTCAATTGAAGAGACAAACCATTGTGTCGTTATCATATACACGTACTCGTACATAAATTCGTGGATAGTACAAATTTATTAGTTTTATGAAAAGTTAAACACCTAAATTTAATTTCTGTAATAATGGAAAATATATTTTGCTAAGACCATGGATATCTTCTTTTTTATTGATGTTATTAGAATTGCTATTTATATAGATCATCTCTGAAATATTTCTTTTTTCATAGTTAGGTTCTCGATCTATAATTTTTACGTTGTCTCAATCAAATGTGTGACCAAAATTATATTGATGTTTATAAACAACCAATTCGGCTTTTTTCTTATTAATATGTTCGTTAATACGGGTTTTTAATGATCTTTTTGTTTCACCAACATAAGATGCAGGACATTGTTTACAAGAAAATTTATAAACTAATTTCGTTTCATCCCATTTTTTAGAAGTATCTTTGCCTAATTTTATCATAGAATTTAAACTTTTTTTAATTGTAGGTATTAGATATAAGATATATATCCGGTTTCTATCCAACAAATGGAACCAAATATTAAGCATTTGGAAAGAATCAAGTTCATTTTGATCCATTTTCTATCAGATTCCTGTAAGGATCTTGACTCTGGTGATTTTATTCGACGGAAGTATACAACCTACCCGGTCCTATCCAGTTTCTATCCGACAAATGGAAGCACAGTATAAATATATTTTAAAATTCTCAATTTCATTTGTTTCCGTTTTCTATCCGATTTGTATAAGCGTCTTGACGCTGGTGATTCACTTCGACGGAAGTGTACAATCTACCCGATCCTATTCGGTTTCTATCTGATGCTTTCCACTTGCATTATTCCGTTGTTAGAGGCCTAACAAGTATTTCTTGGGGCGGAGTCATCTATATTTGGCGTTCATTGATTTTAGTTTTTTCCTTCCTTGTAAAACGAACAGGACTGTCTGCTGTATTTCATAGTGACCACAGATGTATTACCATGCCAATTAAATCACCATGTAAGTAGTCCCTAGAAAAACCCCACACCATTTTAAATTATTGTAGTTCTGTTAAAACAGAATAACCCTTTATACCTCTCACACTTTTAGCGTAATCTTCTTAATTTTTCTTTCTTCCTTTCCCTTTTTTTAACTTGCGACAAAATTCATTTTTTTTCCTCTGTGCCTGCATTTCCTCTCTCTTCATTATCATCTTCATCTTCTTCTACTTCTGCACCTTCTTCTTTTTCATTTTCTTCTACTTTTTCTTCTTCTTCTTCATTTTCAGATAAATTTGGATCTGTAAGCATCTCTTCATTTTGCGATCCTTACTTTGCTTCTTCGTGTGCATCCACATTCTGCTTTTGATATCCAAGGGCTTGCACAATAGTATACATATCTTTCAGATGACTTTTGTGTGTTCTTGTAGGAACATTATCTTTCTGAATTAAAAAACGAATACAACCATTCTTGTGGATGCCCTCAGAATAGCACCACGAGCACCCATAACGCATAGTAAACTGCACGCGATTTTGCAGAACAGCACGAGCTACGCTGTCAACTGTATATATCAAAGCCTTTACTAAAAAGCAAACATTTTTCCCGTCCACGTTTGGAGTAAAGCCTGTCTTTCCTAGCTCTGTCATTTAGAGTACAAAAGATTTCATGAACATATTTATGAAATCACCAGATGTTTCCTTTTTACCTATCCACAAACCAGCCAATAATAAGTACTTGAATCGCAAGTTCAGAGGCAGTTCATTAATATAACCCAGTTTTGGCCAAAATGACTTTTTCGAACTTATATTCAGTGATGCCCTGTCGGTAGCGAAGTTTATAGTCAGAACTATACAGTGATCCTCAACTCCTGACACAGACTTTTTATAAAGTAAACCATCATAAACGTAGGAAAAATGTCCTTCAGTACGAAGTTCAGGATTAATTGTACTCAAAGTACGGAATAAACCATCCTTTACATTCACCATTTTTATTAAAGATGCTATTTGGTATTTTATATCAACAGACACATAATGATTACGTTAAAGCATCGTTAGCTGAAAATATTTTCGGCATTTTTCGCAATTAATCGTGTGATTTTTGAACTTTGTTTGTTACTGTCGGTGTTCCTAATTCTCTACAAAAAACTGTACAGTAGAAATAGTACATTTTCACCTTTTCAGGTGGTTCAAATATTTTCGACATGTAGTAGTCACTAATATCCCACCCTGCAAAGGAAGGACGTGCGAAGAGTTTTGTGGCTTCAATTAGCGCACGTCTTGCTCTGTAACTTAGATGAAAGCCGGTTGTAATGCCGAGAATCACAAGAATGTGGTACTAGGATCATTACAAATTTGTTCTGTGTTACTTTCGAGGTTGATTTTACTGCATCCGAAGTAAGGATTTCTTCATCTGACGAATATGATCGATCAAACATGGAATCTGGAACGTCTTACCAAAATTGTAATGTAGTTTTGACATCTTTTGAAGTTCCAGATAGTAGTTCCTTTTCTATCACCTCCTCAAATTCAACTGTAATCAAGACAAGTAAAGATTATAATTAAAGCACATAGATTAGTGCAAACTTTGTATGCTTTAACATTTGTAATATCTCACTCCCTCATGTAAAACTTTGAGGAAGTGAGAAGTAGGAGTTGAAGAAAACATAACTGGCACAGAATTTTCCTGCAAAAATCTGTAAAGATATGTAACACTTAACGAATCTCAACCTTTCTGACATTTTCCTATAATGGTCTTAACAATAGTAATTGCGTAATTCCTTTCCGTTTTCTATCCGATTCCTAAAAGTTTTTTCACACTCGTGATTGTTTTCGAGACGGAATTGTACAATCTACCAGGTTCTATCCAGTTTTTATCCCACAAATAGAACCACATTAAATATTTGCAAATACCCAAGTTCATTTTTTTCCATTTTCTATCAGATTCCTATACGGGTCTTGAAGCTGGTGATTGTCTTCGACGAAAGTTTACAATCTTAACTTAAAATTTTGTTCAATTCTTTTAAAAAATGTATCTCTTCAGCTTTCTTAAAACCACTACAAATCTCCAAAAATCATTTATAATTTTCAAAATCATATAAAATCTCTAGAAATTCTTTAAAATTTCTTAAAATCTTTTAAAATCTTATGAGGTCACTTTAAAATGCCTTTTAATTTTATAAAATCTCTTTAAAATCCTTGACAACACTGGATAATTTTTCTAACAGTTATTAAATAAAAATTTTGGATTTTAGAAAAATTGGAAACTTTTTTTTGATATTTTTATTTCAATAAATGTAAAATAAGTCGTCAGACTAGACGTCTGAAACTTCAACCCAGTCCATATAGCATAGATAAATATTAAAAGAATGAAAACTTGAATTTTACTGCGATCTGAAGTAAACTTCCTGTTCTTTAATCATATTCCTGGTCATTTCCCGGTCTTTTCGGTTTCCCTGAGATTTCCAAGTTTTTCCAGGTATAAAAAAATCTCCTGACTATTCCAGGTTTTCTAGGGTGGGCAGACACACTGTATTATATAAAGCAGAGAATCACTTTTTTCCAGGGACCTTATTTTTGGCGCGACAACTAACTTACATTTTTTAAAGGTGTTTACCAATCTCAGAAGGAATAATTGAATATTTTTTGTAAATTAAAAGACATTACCAAATTAATATAACCACAATAAAAATAAAATAAAAATGTGTTATACGTCAAAATTATTGGAAAAAATTTCCTATTTTTACAAATGCTAGTGGAAGTGAAACATAATGCATCTAATTTTTCTTCATCTGTGAGAGAGAAAATATTATTCTTTCCCACAATCTGTGTAGAATGCTCTGCACTATTCGTTAATTCGTTAACAGACCCTCAGAGACTTTCATTAATTTCTCGTGTTTTTAAAATTTAAACATTCTAATATAAGCAATTGTAACAAACCAAACAATATAAATAACGAAGCTAATGAGAAATGGCATTTATTTACGACGTATTACAAATTGATGTTGACGTTCATTAAATATTCGTAAACCATAACCAAAAAACCGTTTTCTACGACTTTTAGGTGATTTCTCACATTTTCTGTCATTATGATTTTCGTCACTCATTCCTAAAAATAAATTCATTACAGTTAAAATATCCTAAATATAACCTCACTCTACAAACTTTAAATATAGAAGTCGCATATATGCGAATTTCTACTAACCGATTTCCCAATAGATCAATTACGGAATGTAAGTTCACATTCTGTAACAACTTGTCAGTCGAATTTATCTTCAAAAACCACTTGTACAATAATTTTTCATTATTCACTGTAATACATGCAGCAAAACCAAAAACAACAACGGGTATATCGAAAACGAGATACCAGTGTCTCCAAAACGTGGGATTTTTCGGCCCCCACAACTCTCCCATATAGGAGCAATTCATTCAAACGCAGCGTGTCGGTGAGTCGGCTCTGCTACATGTTGCGTAGTTGCATAGGCCAGCCTCTTGTAGAGCCGAAAATGCACGAGCATGAACCCGAGCTCCCCCGACCTCACGATTCGTTT
>JAAAKG020145558.1:0-10863 GCA_010014905.2 Druon quercuslanigerum | reverse complement strand
TGATTGCATTATATAAATGCGTCCGTGACTGATGATATAAACCGGGACAGCCCCGTGCAAAACTATTCTAAATATATTAAAAATCCAACTCTAAACAAAAATGTCTTCGACACGTTGGACTATAACCATCTTAAGCCTGTGACAACATTTAAATTTTTTTTTTATAATAATAATAATAATAATAATCCTAATATAATAATATAATACTAATAATAATAATAATTACATACGTATCTTAAGTGTATCAGCTTTAACGTTTTTCATCATTCTTAATTTAAATATTGTGTAAGAAAACTAAATCCTATCAATTTTTCAAATTATGGTTTAAACCTAATCAACAAACTGCGATTATTTACCGTTTAAGATAAATGAAAATAATTTGTAATGGCTCAGCACAGAAGATAAGAACAGATGCTTGTATGAGGCGAGATACGTAAGATATTTATAAGTTTTTATAACTACCTGTAATAAAACTTATTCCTAAATATAAAAGATTTATTAGAATATATAGCAGTTGCGAATGTATGCGTATAATGTGTCTATGTATAAGTATATTTCATGTTTCTGTGTTACAATTAAAGAATTATGACAAAAAAAAATGTTGTTCTCATTCAATTAGAATTATAACAGTTTCAAAGTGAATTGAATTATTCAGTTTGCGAGGAAGAAAATTTAGTTTTAAATCACTATTGGCTTAAAAGAAAATGTATATTCATTTTAAACCGGCCTATTCTATTCTTTCAACTGAAATGTTTAAATGTTTTTTTTTGAAAATTAAAAAAAAGGAAAAAAAGTGTTAAGTCAACTAACGCACGATAGAAAAAAGTCAAGAGGATAAGCACTTTCGTTGACAACACGCAGTTATTTTCGTAAAACAAGCATTAAAATATATAAAAAAAAAATTTGTAAACAGAACACCAGATATGGAAAAAATTAATTGATTTTCGATGCATTTTTTTTAGATATGACAGTATTACTTATTTTTTATAAACCTTGGTTATACAAATAAATTTGAAGTAAAAAATACATTTTTTGAAAAATGATGCAAGCAACAACAAAAACGAATTTAATAACATAATTTACGCAACTTACGAAATTTATGAACTTAAAGGAATTCACGAAATTCAGGGATTCACGTAATTTAAGGAATTCGTGGAATTTAAGGAATTCCTGGAACTCAAGAAATTCATGCAATTGGAGGAATTCATGAAATTCAAGGAGCACACGGACTTTACAAAATTCACTGAATTTATGGAATTCACTGAATCCACAAAATTAAAGGCATTTCATGAATTCAGACAATTCACAGAGTTCGCATAATTTAAGAAATTTACGGAATTTGCACAATTCCCCGAATTTCAGGAATTCAGACAATTCGCAGGATTCTAATAATTTACGTAATTCCATAAATTGACAAGATCTATGGAATTCAAACAATTCACAGAATTTAAGAATTAAAGGAATTCTCAGAATTTACTTACTTACCTAAATTTCTTCAATTCCGTGAATTCCTTGATTTCCACAAATTTCTAAATTTCCTTGAATTCCGTAAATTTCGTAAATAGCTTAAATTCCTTGAATTCCTAAAATTCTCTGAATTCTGCAATTTCTCCGAATTCCTTTAGTTCCTTAAATTACTGGAACTCCGTTATATATTTTTATTTAGAGTTGAATAAAAATCGTGTTATCGAAAATAATAATAAATTTCTCTTTTAAAGTGATTATAAGTTACATGTAAGTCCGAGTGTAAATCACAAAGCACCTTTTACACCCTGTTAGTTTTAAGTTTTCTCATTTAAAAAAATGATGGAACACATTCTGAAAATTTACATAATTCAATGAATTCACCAGATCTATGGAATTCAAAGAATTCACGTGAATTCCGTAAATTCCGTGAATAACTTACATTCTGTGGATTCCGCAAATTCCGCAAAATTGGTGAAATACGTGTATTTCTTAAATTCTTTGAATTCCATGAATTCCTTGAATTTGTAAAAGTATCTATTAGTTTTAAGTTTTCTCATTTAAAAAAATGGTGTAGCACATTTTTGTTTTCGAGAGGGTCCAGCTGAATAACATTAAAATAACAGGAAATTGGCCGCTGTGAACCCACTGGAGTCTCATTTATTTCATCTCGTGTCAGTCGCGTAACCTTTCCGCTTTCCATGTTTATTTTCGCACGTCTTTTTTCACAATCAACATCTGTATACATTCCAGCAAGAATATTAAATCTCTCTAATATTGTGAATACGTCACCATCGGATGTTAACACAATTTGTTCATTTGCTGGCAGAGGCTCGTAGGCATGATTTCCTATTTTCAATTCAAGTGGATTATCGACCGGAAAAGTGTATTTTTGAAGTTCGAATGTTCTGTTCAAATTCTTTTTGGGAATTAGCCGAATAAATCTCAGTTGATCAATTCCACATCCATGCCCGTCAGCAGAAGGAAGTCTTGTAGGTGGAATTATTATTCTGGAAGGTGGACGAGGTCTTGTAAAAGGAGATCTGGACCTGGTGCGTAGAGGAGTCTCGGCAGAAGATCGGGACATTTGAGTTGACCTATTTCTTCTAGAAGAAGAAGGTCCGCCACGAGGGGTGCCAGGAACAGAGTCTTCATTAGGGAAAAGATCGAACTGCAAACTTAACACTGTAACAAAAAAGCGAGTTATACATTTTTTTAAGTAATCTTATATTCCTTGAACTCCGCTTTCCTCCGTTCAAGAAATCGACTAACTTGACCCTATTCCCAGTTAGTTCTAGTCAATAACCTTAAACTCAAAGGTAATTAAGTTAGCGCTCCAATTACCAGTGGATTTGATTTTTCAAAGCGTTTGACCCTGCCTAAAATGTCTTATAGGATCGGATAGATCCAGATAGGATACTCCTCTTTTTATCTGGTTCTGTCCTTTAATTGACGGGTCAATAACATTTAAATGATCTAGTTTTATATCTGTGTGTATACGGAATTTTTTCGATCCGCATATTACCCTCCCGGGTTCTTTCTCCGGCTCTATCCGGAAAACAGCACGGTAGTTGGTTTCTTTTTTATCCGGCTCTATGCGGAAATTGACCTTATTTCCGTTGCCCATAATTTAATATGCCGCATTTTACCACCAAACAAGTCGCTAATACGGTACTTTACACATATCATCGCACGCTTTAACGATTTGAAAAATTGCACTTGCTGAGGGATTATAGCACTACCTAAACTACCTAAACTTGTACTACACCGCGCGCTGTAACTCATTTCGCTATCTATGCGCTTAGAGCTTGGGCCAAATTTTCTGACGTAATTATAATTAGTAGTTTCAAGGCAGATTAAAAATTATCGACAGACTTCAATAAAAAAATGTTGTCAAAAAAAGAATTTTGAATTGAATTTTACTTAATTTAAAAACATTTTTAATATTCTTTTATCTTTAACTATTTTTAAGTTTTATATACTATCCAAAAGTAATAAACACCAGAGGAAAGATAGGTGCAAAAATGCTTTAATGTCGTTGTTAAAAAAAAGCTTTTTTCTGTAATACAAAAACCTCAATAAAACGCGCAGTTTTCAATTCATCAAATTATTTTACAATACGTTCTTACAATACTTCCGTACACATGCAGTCTTCTAATGAAGGTGCCAACAAACTTTCAGATCGGGCCGAATAAGATTCCATCATGCATACAATTCAATTGTCTATTTCTCCTGTTCGCGTCAAAGCTGGATGGATCCAGATAGAAAACGGTTCTTGGTCTTAGATTCAAATAGGCTTTTTACTTAAATTCCGACAAACCTCCAGATAGGGCCGCATAGGGTTGATTGAGGCAAATAATTTAATGTTTTGTTTCCCATGTTCGCTTCGCAGCCGTATAGAACCTGATACATAACTATTTTAGAACTTAGTGGGACGATAGTCATGCGGGCTAAAGCGCAGGTTTTGGACCTACTCTGTCGTTTTGCGGGTTTGATTCTCGCCTCGCACTCTGGAAGAGCCTCGGTGGCCCATGCGGCTCATGCGGTGAACACTAGCCTAGCAAGGGAGTTGTTCATTTCAGGAGAGTCGTCGGACCGGTGCCTCTAGAGAAAAAGGTTCTCTAAGTACTTGAGGCTGTTGCTCTTTGGGGTTCCGAACCCACCTTAAACTGTAGGTCTCCTCCCACCACCAAGTATGTGTGGAAGGTGTGTAAAGGATAGGGAAGAAGGTGCAAGATAAATGGAAGCCTTTAGGGGACACATTAGAAACTTCCATCCAAAAATTTTAGAACCCATATGAAGTCTTCTAACTTAAGTTCCAACAAAGTTCCAAATAGGTCCATATAAGATTTCGTAGGCCAAATAATTGGATTTTCTGTTTTTAATCGTTTACTTTAAAGTCGGATAGATCCAGATAGAAAACTATTATTAAACTTAGATAAAAACTATATCCTAATTTAAATTCAGACAACATAGTTTCAGGTGGGGCTACATAAGATTTTGTCAGGCGAATCATTCAATTTTTTTTCCAATTTTCGCCTTAAAGCCGCATCGAACCGGATGGAAGACCCTTTTCGAAGTTAGTTGAGAAGTCTTTTATCTAAGTTCCAAAAAGTTCCAAATAGGTCCACATAAGGTTTCGTCGGCCAAATAATTCAATTTTCAGCTTTCGATTGTTTACTTCAAAGCCGGATAGGCCAAAAAAGTGTTATAAAACATATACATACAGAAACTGACTTTAAATAAAAATATGTTTCACTCATATCCTATTAAGATCCAATTAGATGTTTAAATACTTCCTAAAAGAAACCACATAGAATCTCGGAACAAAACTCGCTTTGAAAAGTAATAGGATCTTATAGAAACCACATCCTAACAGGGTTCTATTTGCTTCTAAAAGGCATTTTTACTAAGGTTAGCAGTTTTGCAACACGAAAATGAACCTTAACATATGGGAATAAAACTGTGAAATTGAGAAAGAAGCATTAGCATTTGCCTTTGCATGAGAAAAATTTTATGAGTATATATATGGAAAGTTCTTTCAAAAAGTGACTACAAGCATCTAGAATCTTCTTTAAAAGACTCAATGAGTTTAAAGTTAGTTCGAAACGGAAATATTGTTTAAATTGTATATGTATTTTGATTCTATTATATTCACCAATGCAATTAAGGATGACTGTCAACGTGAATACGTGAGTATAAACGACCCTCATATTTTCCAACCACGTAGAGGAAAAACTGATGAATGTAATGATGAAGAAAATCATTAGCAGTGTAATCAAGAAATATTCGGATGATTTATCACAAATCGTACACTAAAAGTATGATCCTTATCTCATACAGATGTGGACATTACATTAGTATTGCTTTAAAGTAAGATAACTATATTTTCTAACTTTTTTAGAACTATTATCACTGATATAAATTGTATACTACTATTTAAAATTTTAAAAAATATTTTATATGAAATTTGTTGCTCTTAGGTCACTAGTTGAATAAAATATCATGAATTTTGGGTAATAATAAATAAAATAATTTGAAAATAGCACAGCTAGATAAACTACCTAGGCGCGCCAGAACTTGCGAACGAGTTTTAATTTGAAAATTTAGTATCAGAAATTTATTTCTATTTAGACATGAACTTTGCATTATCAACAACACATTTTAAAACAACACATCTTTTATGTTACCGCAACAACTTCAAATTTTGAGAGTGAGAAAACTTTTACGATAATCATCTTAAAATTTCGAACCTTCGAATCAAAATGTACCAAGTTGCGAGGCTTCGTTCGGTCTTTTCAGGGACAGGAATTTTTGAAGTTTTACGCCCAACATACAAATAGATTTTCTAATTATAATAAATAGAGGATCTCAAATCCGCACACGCAGGACAAGAAGCCAACATATGAAGCAAATCCTCTTTTTCCCTGAGATTGCGCATTAGACAGCTTCTCGATAGCTTATACATAAATTTATTAACCGATCCAAATTCAACCTCTAATTGAATCCAGGAGCCTGAGCTGAGCAATTGTGCTTGTGTCATAAAAAGAGAGACGAAAAGTCATTTAAGGTTGAATGGCTGGTACTAAGGACACCTGGTGCCTAGTACACTACAATAACCTGAGTACTTTAAATGGACTGTGGAGTTTACTTTCTTTAAGCAGCGTGCGGGATATCTTTAGTTCTTCATTTCCAACAGCCTTTCCAGCCAAATTAGAGCTATTTTAAAAGTATCATTAGCCAATAATGTTCCATCAGTTTCGAGTGCATGTTCTAAGACGCAACATTTTAGAGAGAAATAGGGTGATTTTGCGGAGCTCTTGCGGAGAGTTAGAGTTAAGAAAGTAGCAGCAGTATTGGCCAGCGATGGATAAGACATAAATTTACTAACCGATCCGAATGAAACCTCTAATTGAATCCAGGAGCCTGATCTAAAGAATTATGCTTGTGACATAAAAAGGGAAGTGAAAAGTAAGGTAGTGTTGAATGGCTGATACTAAGGACAAGTGTGTAAACGCCTGTAGATTGCCGGATCCTGGTACACTACCATAATGTGAGCACTTGAAATGGATTATGGAGTTTAATTTCTTTAAGCAGCGTGCGGGATATCTTTAGTTCTCGATTTCGAATAGCCTTTTCAGCCAACTTAGAGCTACCTTAAAAATATCATCAATAATAGCCAATAATAGGCCATTAGCTTCGAGGGCATCTGCGTCCTATTAATTCCAGAGCACAATTATTCACCCCCTCCTGAAGCGCTTTACCCGGTACAGACCCTTTTCATTAAACAGATCCACAACTTGCCAACTCCAAGAAACGAAGGCGTGATTATAGGGCCGTGAACCGTGAACGTAATAAATTAGAACATTTTTCGTAAATCCAAAGAATTCTTCATGGTCTTTATGAGGAAAAGAAAAAAACGTAATAAACACTCCAAAACGTTGCCTCAGTTGTCCTAAGTATTAGCATCTCGCCCAGCACAATTTATCACTATTTCATTTAAATATTGAATTCGTGCGAATAAATCTTGTCACCTTCGGAAAAACCAAACATCATTGAAGACATACAGCGAGGGGTCGTAAACATCACCAATTATGAAGGAAAAACATGCCTGTTGGAGACTTCATACAGGATATTACAAATGGTGAATCATCAGTGCCATCCAACTGCGAAACGCAGTATCTAAAGGCGGTTTTAGCTCGATTTAAGGGAGCGGCACGGGAAAGCAATTATGGGAAATGTTGTACGACACTTAAAGATCTAATTAAACATCTAAAACAAAGATTCGCACCCAAAAAACAAACTAGTGGCATTTACATGAAATCTCAAATATTCTAATGAATCAAGAGCAAAATCTTAGTGAATTCTTTGATACAATTACTTTCCTAAAAACAGGAGCTGGAGCAGCTTTTGAAGGTTAATATCCTAATGGTAAACAATTATGAAATCTCTAAATGATTCTGCCCTTAAGGCCTTCAAACCGGGCTTATCTGATAATATAGCAAGCCTATTAGAAGCTTGTAACCCCTAGAACTTAGATTCTGCTCTAAAAATTGCGCTTGAATACGGAATATGATATAAAATTGAATTCAATCATAGCCTAGCATAGAAATGAAACAAATTAACCTGAAATTCCGGAAGTATTGCACGTAAGAATTAGTGAACTTGATTAGAGCTCTTTTGGACTAGACAGATATCTCGCTGGTCAAAAAAAGTAATTAGAAATTGAGTTGGCGATATAGAATCAATCTATTTAATTACACCTTTCAAATATAGGCAAAGAAATAATGCAAAATTCTATTCATTTTACATTTTTAATATCAAAAACATTCGTTCACATAAAAATTCAAGCTAATAATATCTTTTTCAAAAAATTGACTGAAAGCGCACTTTTAAGTGCACGTGAGTAGAGCTCACTGAATCAAATAAATTGATTATTCTGAACCTTTTGGGTCCAGAAAATTAATTTATTGAATGCTGAGAAAAATAATTTTTAATGCATTTAAGGAGTTTGATTTCTTGAATTAATAAAAGGCATATGTCTGGATTAATTGCGGATTATTGTTTTAACGAAATAGTTTCCACATACTAAACAATAGGACGCCAGCGAAACTGGTTTAAAATGTAATTAAATTTAAAAATACCAAAGTCAAGAAAATTTGATACCTCAAGAATAGAAATTCGCTGGTAGGAAATTGTCGAATAAATTCTATATGCAAATAAATTCTTATAAACTTGCGTTAAATATAATACTGATTTTCTAACAGTAAACAAATGGAATTTCTACATATTGTTTAGTATGTAGAATAAAAATGAATGATAGGAGTTTTGATGTTTTTTACCAAACCATGCAGTAAAAATTAAATCTAAATTGGTATCGAAAATTACTCTTGCTCTACCTTTTGAATTTTCTCAAAGCAAACAACAATTTTAATTAAAAGATTATAATCACTAAAATTTGAGATAATCATTTGAGTCTTTTCATTATCATTTTTAGTAGCTTTCAATGTACGATAGCACACGTGTATGGTAGTAAGCAGTAAACAAACTAATTACCAAATTATGTATGTGAGCAAACAAGGTTGATGAATTTTCCCTAATCCCTATATTAAATCAGTTGTGGAGTCACAAGTAGATCAGAAAATGTAATCCCTCGATCAACTATCTACACTACCAACGTTGCACTTTTGTCTTGATGGAAACCAACAAAATTACAAAGACTCTCTACGTTGTTATCAATAAGAACAACAAATTGGACGGAAAATAAAATTCCAAAACTTTTCTAGTCAAAATGCTTCGCTAGATGTATAGAGACGGATATACGGACGCAGGGCATGATATCAACAGGACAGCATGCTGCGTCAACCTAGTCCTTGGTAATCTTAAGGCTGTTTCCACCATGAAAGAAGAACGTCCAATATACATTGATCTTCGTATGATAAATGCATCATTTTTTTTAGCTGCTTCTCACATATAGGCTGATCTTTTCGTAAACAGGCTCTACCTGGATAACAGAGGGAACTCCTCCAAGGAGTACAAAATGGAAACACTTTATCATCGTCAAAGGAAGGCCTTTAACCTAAGACCACTCAGAAGCTACATTTGAATTGCAATAGAAGAATACTTGCAGACTCACAATTTCTGCTAATCAACTGACTTCTCTGCCCCGATATCATACCATTTTCAGGTTCTACCCTTAAAAATTATCATCAATGACAAATTCTATGATATGGACAAAGATTGCATCAACAGTACAGAATCTTAAGAAGCAAGTTTTGTCGTTAATCAATCACGCAACAAGTCATAAAATTGCTATTGGATAATCAATACAATGACTTATCGAATGCAAGCAAAGAAAGTTAAACCAACATGGAGGTAAAAGATTACAAAACAAATATTCCTGCTTTTAATCATTCGCGTGTGAACAGGTATTCCAACGAAAAAATCGGAAAGGGTTTCTGAATCTTATTGTTAATGGCGATGAGAAGTGAAATTGATATGCTAACCATAAGCATAGGAAATGGTGAGTAAAGTCTGACCTACCATCAGCATCAACACCAAAAGCGTGGATCGAAGTTCACGATCTGTATTTGGTGGGATCAGTAGAGTGTAGCGTACTATGAGGTGCTTCGAACTAACAAAACCATCACGGGCGACACTTATCGGAAAAACTAATGTGATTGAGCCTTACAAAGTTTGAAACTCTAAAAAGCAAGTCCTACCCCAACCGCCGTATTCTCCAAACATAGTACGGTTTTGTTTATCACCTCTCCCGATCCATGACTGATAGTATGTCTGGGCAACGATTCATTCATTATGAAGATGCCAAAAAATGGGTTGATTTGTGGATAGCTTTAAAAGACGAGTCTTTTTTCTACTTAGTATCCTTGTTCTGTCACAAAGATGTAAAATAGTAGTGGCTAGCAATGGACAATACTTTAAATGATCAACTGGTAAGCCCTTTTTTTAATAAACCGCCAATTCGGCGACAATGATGAAGAAATTTCTCCTTAAGATTATTATTCTTAATATTATAAACAAATTTAATAAACAAATTTATTATTCGAGAATTTTTTCCGCAAATAATTAGTTTCTTATTAATTCCAGTCCATTCTCCAAGGAACTTTAGCAAAATTTTAGCAAAATTCATAACTAGTTGATAAATTTAATGAGTTTTTAAAAAAATTTAATAAAAATTGCATTAAACAGGTATTTGTCGAACAAGAATTTATTTTCTTCTCTCGACATCAGTCATCGCTTACACTCGTTCAATAAGGCTGATCCCAAAATAGTGTATTATAAACAAAACTGGAAGAAAAACATTATTCTACTCGACTCTGAAAACGGAACCTTATTAAAAGAATGAAACAAAAAGTTGCTTATGATATTAACAGTAATAATCTGAAGATTAAATTTCTTTAGCATGATATTTTTTTTTTCCAAAATATTTATTTAAGAGCGATCCACACATTTTTCAGAGAGTATTTATATTATTAATTAATCAGAGCAGAGGTTTAGGAAAATCGACTCTGGTTGGTTAAGACAAGTTCATATGTATAAATAATTCATAAGGCTCGGATAATACAGACTACTCTCGCTAATGTTAACTAACTTTTTTTAGTTTCATGTTTCGATTTACGAAACTTTAAGGACAGCTTAACCAGACAAATAGTCAAGTTTAAGATTTTAAAGTAATTTTAAACGTTTTTTTCTTACTTCGGCTCGTGTTGCGAACTTCGAACTTGCTAATAAAACTTCTTCTGCACTTCTTCAGATATATATATATATATATATATATATATATCACCAGTGAGATACAGGAAAAGGATTACGTGAGTACCTCAACCGTCACCAGTATAGGTTAATAGAGGAATCCATTTAACACTGGGTGAATTAATT
>JAAAKG020145557.1:0-10864 GCA_010014905.2 Druon quercuslanigerum | reverse complement strand
AAAAAATTATAATAATTAAATTAAAATTCCCTGGTCAACAACCCTAAGATCAACAATAATAATAAAAATATTTCGAATAAAATTTATTTTATTTGTTTAAAAAAATTTGTCACTGAAATTTTAACCGTTCTAATTTTGTTTAAAAATTAATTTTTGTTTAAAAATTAATTCCTATGGTTAAAAATTAGTAGGGGTTTTGGTTAAAATTTTTTTTAAAATTGAAAATTGAAATATTTCATGTTTGCTTGAAAATTTACCTTCATCATTTGAAAATTCAACTGTTTGGTTTTTATTTTGTATTCAAAATTTCGTTGGTAGAACATCTATTTTCTTAGAGACCATTTCATCTCGCTTCTTCAAAATTAAAAATTTTTATTAAAAATTAATTTCTTTGGATAAATTTTTTAACTTCAAATTTAATCTTCTTGAATAAAAATTTAATTATTTTGTTAGAAATTTATTTTATTTTATTGTCTTTCTTGGCAAATAATTCATCTTTTGGATTGGAAATTAAATTGTTATTGAAAAATTCATTTTTTGGGTTGAAAATTCATCTAAATCGGTATAAATTGATTTTTCTTGTTTAATTCAACTATTATTTGTTAAAATTAAAATCTTTTAAATTTTAAAATCAGCTATCACATATTTAGTCAAAAAATCATTTTTATTGAAAACTATTCTTTCTTTGATCAAAAATGAACTTTGTAACTGAAAATCGGTTTTTTTCACGTTCGGTTGATTTTTTTTCAGTTGAACACTTAACTATTTGTTTCAAAATTGATCTTTTTTTTTAAATTCGTCTTCTGTGGTGGAATATTATTCTTCTTAGTGAAGAAATGATCTCTTTTCTGGAAAATTTAACTTTTTGGTTGAAAATTAATTTTTTGAAAACTATTTTATCTTTGGTCGAAAATGATCATTGTAACTGAAAATTGATTTATTTCATGTTCGCTTGATATTTCATTTTTTTAATAGAAAATTTAACTGTTTGTTTGAAAATGCATCACTTTTTGGTAAAAAATGCATTTTTTTGCGTGGAAAATTCAACCATTTTGTTGAAAACTAATTTTTTTTTAAATTCTGCTGCTTTATTCAAAACTCATATTTTTTGTTTAAAAATTCATCTCTTTGGTTGAAATTTTAACTATCTCGTTGAAACTTTATTTATTAAGTTAAAACTTTGTTTTCTCTGTAAATTTAACTATTCTTTTTTGCGTTAAAAAATTATCTGTTTAAGGTTAGAATGGAAAATCTACCTTTTTGTTTGAAAATTAATTTCTTTGGTTAAATTTTTTAAAATTGAAAATTAATTTTTTAAATATAAATTAAACTATTCTATTTTTACGTGGAAAATATCTTTTTTTATTGAAATTTAATCTTTTTGGTACAAATTTAATTATTTTGTTCGAAATTTATTTGATTTGTTTGTAAATAAATTTTCTTAGTAAACATTGAACGGTTCTATTTTTCGTTAAAAATAAATATCTTTGTTTAAAATTCGTTTTCTTGTTTGTTTAAAAATCAATTTATTTTTATTTTATTGCCTTTCTTCATAGAAAACACATCTTTTGGGTTAAAAATTTAACTTTTTGTTAAAAAATGTATTTTTTGTGTGAAAAATGCAATTATTTTGTTGAAAAAAATTTTTGTTTTGTTAAAAATTCCTCTGCTTTATTTTTTGTGTTAAAAATTCAATTATTTTGTTGAAAAGAAATTTGTTTGGTTGAAAATTCTCCTGCGTTATTGAAAACTCATATTTTTGAGTTAAAAATTCATCTGTTTGGTTGCAAATTTAACTATCTCGTCGAAACTTAATTTTATTTAGTTAAATTTTTTTTTCTTTGTAAATTTAACTATTCTTTTCTATGTTGAAAAATTATCTGTAAAAAGTTAAAATTGAAGTATTCCATTGAAAATTCGTTCTTTTGTTTGAAGATTTATTTTAGTTAAAAATTTATTTCTTCAACTGAGAATTTAACCATCCCTTTTTTGTTGAAAACTGATCCTTTTGTCAAAAATCGAATCTTTTTGGTTAAAATTGAACTATTTCGTGTTTTTTTTATTTGTTGGAAAATTAATTTAGTCACTAAAATTTTAGATCTTCAATTTTTGGTCAAAAATTAATTTCTTTATTTGAAGATTCGTTTTTTGTATGGTTAAACATTTAGTTTTCTATTGTCTTGTCTTTTTTGTTAGAAAATCCATCTTTTTGCTTGAAAATTCAACTTTTTGGTTAAATCGTTTTTTTTTTGTTTTTTAATATTTATAATTTTAGTTGAAAATTCATTATTCTGGTTAAAAATCGAACTATTTTGCTAAAGCAGTAGAGTCTCTTTTAGATGAAAATTTAATTATTTTAGTAGGAAATTCATTATGGGTTGGAAATTCAATAAATTTGTGAAAAAGGTCGAACAATCAACTGCTTTATTCAAAATTCGTACTTTTGTGTTAAAAATTTATCTATTTTGGTTGAAATTAAATTTTTTCTTGTAAAAAAATCACAACTTTTTGGTTTGTATTTAATCAGTTTTGGATGAGGATTTAACTATTTTCGACAAAATTTATCCATTCTGGTTGAATTCAACTATTTTTAATTTAAAATTAAAATCTTCTTTGTAAATATTTGATCGATTACGTTTTTTTGTTATGGATTTATGTTTTTAGTTAAAAAATAATTTTTTTATTCAAAATTTACCTAATTTGATAAAAACTGTTTTTTGTTGAAAATTATTTTTTTGAACAGAAAGTTGAACTATTCCATGCTTATTTAAAAAAAAATTTTAGTTGAAAATTTAACTATTTGATTAAAAATTCTTGTCTTCTCTTAAATTTGTCTTTTTTGGTAAAAAATTAATGTTCTTGGTGAATAATTCATATATTTGTTTGAAAATTTAATTAGTAGGTTGAAAATACATTTTTTTGATAAAAAGTAATATTTTGGTGAGAAAATTAATCTTCTTGATAGATAATTGATCTCTTTGATTGAAAATTCATTTCGTTGGCCGATAATTAGTTGTTGTTTTTTAAATTAAAAATTAATTTTTTACCGGAAAATTTATCTATTCTTTTTTTTCGAAAATTTATCTTTTTTGGTAGAAATTCAATCTTCTTCATTGGATATTCCTTAGCTTTGTTAAAAATTTAATTATTTCTTTGAAGCAAATTCAAGAATTTTTTTTTAAGTTTTTAAAAAATTCATCTCTTTTGGTTGAAGATGCTTCAATATTTGAAACAAATTATTTCTTTAACTGCTCATTTTTAAATTTTATTTTTTGTGAAAAGTTTATCTTTTTTATTTAAAAATTAAACTGTTTTGTTGCAAATTCATCTGTTTGGTTTAAAATTTGTTGTTTTTTTTCGTTGAAAATTAATTTTTGTAACTGAAAATGAAAGTGTTTCAGTTTTGCTAGGAATTTTATCTTTTCAAATTGAAAACTCATTTATTTTGTTTAAAATGCCTCGTTTTCTAGTTAAAAATTATTTTTTTAACTGTAAATTTCACTGTTCTATTTTTTGTCGAAAATTTATCTGTTTTATAGAAATTTAATATTTTTGGTTGAAAATTATTTTTAGGTTGAAAACTCAACTGTTTTACAGAAAATTCATATTTTTGTCTTGATAATTTAACTGTTTTTAATAAAAAATTAAAATATTTTTTTAATGAAAATACCAACTATTAAACTTTTCGTGCGAAATTAATTTTTCTATCGAGGTTTCATCACTTTAGTTGAAAATTTAATTACTTTGTTGACAATTAATTTTTTTTCTTGATTAAAAATTAATTCTCCTAACTAAAAACTTAATTCTTTCGTTTCGGTGCAAAATTTATCTTTTTTAGTTTATAATTAATGCATTGTTGAGATGATTCCTCATAAAATACGGTATTACTCTTGTCACTAAAAATAATTAAAATAAATTTAGAAAAAAAATATATTTGCATGAATATTATTAATTTCAAGGTGTAAAGTAATTTTTAACCGCAAATAAAAATTTACAATTATCAGGAAAAATAAATAATTGGTCAGGAAAACATTAGGAAATGTCAGGAAATTTTAAAATTGGTATTTATAGCAGCCCAGATATACGATTTGTTAATAAAAAAAGTAAATATATAAATTTTTTATTTTCGAATATTAAGGTTGTTAATGATTAATTAATAATTCATTATTTTTATTTTCCATCTTGTGGCTAGATTTTGTATTTTAAATTCGATGATAGAAAGATTTAAACTTTCATTACACACATTGTGTCATCTCATGTTTAATGTAGGAAGTGATTTAGCATCGCTTTGCCGCATTATTTACGATTAGTTAAGCACTCATTTGTGAAATTTCACTTTAATGGAAATAAGAGGAATATAAATGATTAATTTTACATTAACTTTTTCTTTTCTAAACCAATCTGGGACCCCCAGAAGTCTTATAAATTTCAAAATATTTGCATAATTGGTTTTTTTAAATATTTTAATTTGAAATTTTGGGGAGAATATTTCTTGGTAAAAATAAATAAAAAATAAAAAAATTGTTATTCCTACATATTGGGCGAGAAAAGATCAGGAAACAAAAAATCATTAGGAAAATAATTAGGGATCATCCAAAGTAAGAGAAAGTAATAAGGAGCAACCAAAATACCAAAATGAAAAATTTGAGTAGTTTCCAAAACTTGAGGGATCCAAAAATTAAATTTCTGCAATTTTCAAGTGTCAAAGTTTTGTTTGCTTTTCGACTTGTGTATTTTGATAAAAGATCAAGTTAGTTTGCCCGCTAAAACAGTTTCAGAAATTTTAAACTGTTCCGTCAAAATGTGCGCGCGTGCGAGAACGAGAACAGAAAACATACGGATGTTGTAGCACTATAGAGCAGGATTATTTCAAGCAAAGTAAATATTTATTCACTTTTCATCGCGTCTTAATAAAAACGGATTTGCTCATGCCCCGTATAAGAGATTTACGTGCACATTTCATTACCACCATTCACGTAATTTGCACCGGAAATAAAAACCAGGTCGTATAATAATAAATGCAACAAATAATAACGAAGTAAATAAATTTATCCCTATTTACAAACCGATTTTAAGTATTTTATAAATAAAAGAATCATATAAAAAAAGAGTTCTATTTTAGTTTTTACTGTCAACAAAATCAAAATAGAAAGCACAATTAGCGTAGGAAAAATACTGATAGCAAATATGAGAAGCTTGATGAAAAAATGGTTAAATAAATACGTTCATTTT
Source organism: Druon quercuslanigerum (assembly GCA_010014905.2). Classification (NCBI taxonomy): domain Eukaryota; kingdom Metazoa; phylum Arthropoda; class Insecta; order Hymenoptera; family Cynipidae; genus Druon; species Druon quercuslanigerum. Next base: position 5,632 of record JAAAKG020145557.1, on the reverse strand, counting down.
TTTGTAATTATATCAATGGAATTTGTAACAGAACCTATGATAATATTGTTTAAGATCTAAATGATCGATAGATCCCTAACCACGCCAAAAGACAGTATTTTTAAACTTGGCCGGAAACAACCTGCAAACCTTTTATGGTTCGTCGAAATCTCACCACTGAATTATCAATAATCTCGAATAAAAAATTAAATCCACTCACTTCACACAAATTGAGAACACTAATTTGTAACCCGGAAGACGTTTAAAAACCAATAAGAAACAATACGAGATTTATAAAAAAAGAAATGTTTTATTGTGAAAAATGGCGGGACTTCACTGATCACTAAATTTTTGGTACTGACACAGAATTTTGATTTAGGGGTATGAAAAAAAAAATTGCAAAAACATGCAAAATAATTTACCTTGGAGGGATGGTAGGCAGTGGCAGTGGTGGTTGGTAGTTTAGGTGGCCAATGTGCTTAGGCGACTGCGCGAGAAGAAGCTCGACTCGATCAGAATTCTCGTGGTGGTGCCGCTGGTGCTGCTAGTGAAGTATGGCATCACTCGGACCGATTTAGAATTCCCAAAATAGCAAAAGTTATTGCTGTTACCTCAAGCCCCCATATATACACCTTAATTTCCCGTAAACGTGCCACTAATACCTCAAAGATATTTTTGAGGGTGGCATCCCTCCAATACGCCTTTAAAATAAAGGGGTACCATTTGGGAATGTGAAAAGAATAATAATAATAAAATAAAAAAAAATAATAATCTTGAAAGAGATCTACTAGAAATCTGAAGGCAATTTTATTAAACATTTCAGGGTTACATTAAACAGAAAGTGAAAGGAATTGAACTTTAAATCTTCACGAAATTGGAGATTTAAATTAAATTAAATTATTTTAATTTCTAATATTGCGCAGCCACTATACTAGTGTAGCGGAATCGTGGTGCGCAGTATAAAATGCGATAGAACTCTACTGCGCATTCGGAACAGTTGTATAGCTTTACTGCGCAGCTTTGATATCTCGTATAATTCTTCTGCGCAGCGAAAAATATTGTAGATTACTATTGAGCAGCCTAAATTGGAACCAAATTAAAGGGCAGAAAAAAATGAGATAAAAGTTAAGTTTACTATCAGCATTGGGGCGAGAAAAATTTAAGAGAATAAATAATTAAAAAAGATTAACTAATTGAATCAATTTTAAAGACTTTTGTTTATTAGATTCTCCTGCTTTCAAACTTTCAATTTTTGTCCGATTTTGATTTTTTTAGATTAAAGTTTATTAAATTCTAAAGACCTTGGGTCTCCAAACTTTTGTCTCCTCTATTTGTTTATTAATAATTTTTCCACTCATAGTATGGAAAAACTGAAATTTTGTACATAAAAATTTTTTACGCTTTAATAACTGGTAAGGAAAACTTTATGTTATCTTAAATTAATGTTTAAAAAATCATATAATACAAATAATCTGTTTAGTATTCCATGTATTGTTATAAACAAATTTTGCAGACAAATTGACAAATAGTCTTACTATCGTCGAAATTTTTTTCTCTTAAAAGTCCTACATGTTAATATAGGAATCACATTTAATTATAAAACTACTTAAAAAGTTTATAAAAACCATTGTTATAAACAATTACTGTGACAAAATATTAAAATTTTAGATTTTTTTAAATTGTAATTTTCTTCAATCGCCAGAACGCCTTCAGGTATTTTTTAAAATAATAAATATTTAATAATATTGGATAAAATATAACAATTTGAATTTTTATAAGCAAATTAGATAAACAAATTCAAAAATTTGGTCTTTTTGCATAGAAAATTTTTTTTCGTACTGGAAATATTTTCAGCTATTTGGACGAATGACTGCTAGTGTAAAAAAATATTAAAAAAGTGAACAATAACCTCTGTTATTAATAATTTTTGTGAAAAATTATTTAAACTGAAGGTTTTATCAAATTTAAATTTTCTTTGATGGCCAGAATGGGTACAGATATTCCTGAAAATAAAATATCTTTGATAATATTTGGTAAAATATAACAATCTAAATATTTATAAACAAATAAGACAAAAATGGTAAAATTTAAACATTTTCACGTAGAAAAAAATCTGGTTCCTTCAAATGAAAAATTTAGAAATATAGGTTGTTTCAATATTCTCTTTAAGAAATATGTGCATTGGACTAAAAGGCATTTGGAATTTGTTTATCTAAATTGTTTATAAACATTTAAGAAGTTATATTTCACTAAATATTATTAGTGATACGTTTTTAGGAACATCCATAGCCATTCCAGCCACTAAAAAAAATTAAAATTTAAGAAAACCTTAAGTTTGAATATTTGTCACGAGAATTATTTATAACAATGGTTATTGTTAACTTTTCTAATATTTTTGTGACTAGCAGTCATTCTTCCAACAGATTAAAACATTTCCAGTGCAAAATTTTTTTTTCTTTTCGAAAGGGCTATTATTTTTAATTTTTTTTATATAAATTGTTTATAAAAATTTTGAATTATTACATTTGATCAAATATTAATAAATATTTATTATTTTGAGGTGTTCCTAAAGTCGTTTTGGCGATTGAGGGAAATTATAATTTAAAAAATTTCAAATTTTAATATTTTCCCACAAGAATTGTTAATAACAATGGTTAGTATAATCTTTTTAATTAGTTTTGTAATTAAATGTTATTTCTACATTATTATGAAGCACTTTAGCAAACGGAATTTTGTTTACCGATAATAAGACTATTTGCTCATTTGTTCTTAAAATTTGTTTATAACAAATAAATGGAATAATGAACAAATTATTGGTATTTTATAAGTCCTAAACATTTAAATAAGACAGTATGAAGTTTACATAATCAGTTATTAATGTGTAAAAAATTGTTATAAACAAAATTTCAGTTTTTCCATACTTTGAAAAAAAAATTATTAAAAAACGAATAGAGGAGACAAAAGTTTAGAGACCCAAGGTCTTTAGAATTTAATAAACTTTAATTTAAAAAAATCAAAATCGGACAAAAATTGAAGGTTCTAGACATTTTTGAACATTTTTGAACTCGGCTGCGGATTGCAAAAAAAATTTAATCCATTTTTTTGAATAAGAAATAAAAGCTAACTCCAGAGACATTGAGTTTCTGAACAAGGAAAAAAAAAATTTGATATAAAAAATTAAATTAATTACGAATAAACCGTCCGAGAATTTTCAGGTTACAATTTCACAGATTTGAAAATCAGTTGCATTTGCAAAAAAAAATGTTCAATTTTTCACAAAAATAAAAAAATTTTCTTAGATACGGGAAAAGCTAAATAAAAATAATGAATGTTTGATAAAAACAAATTATTCTCTTGCGAGAAAATTAAAATTTAGTGTGACGGTAGTGCTCTGAGATATCAAAGATTTCGAAAAATTTCAAAAGATTAAAAAAAATATATTTTCGAATTTTCTTGAATCGTTTCGAAATCTTTTAGGGTATTTTGAAAAATACTAAAAAAAATTTGAATAGATTTCAATCATTTCAAGAAATTTTAAAATATTTTAAAGATTTTAATGTATTTTTTAAAATTGCAAAGAATTTTCAAGAGCTTTAAAAAAATTAAAATGATTGGAAACATTTTTGGGGTATTTTAAAGATTTCAAAGAAATAAAAATATTTTTTAATTTATTGATTTTTTAAATTCCAAGGAATGTAAAGGATCGTTTAAAGGTTTAAACAGCTTTTAAAGGGATTATAAAAACTCTCAATAGAGTTAAATAAATTATTCCAGAATTTCAGGATATATATTCAGATTTCCTGTAATTTTACGACGATTTATAATATTTTAATTCGTAGGATTTCAAATATTTTCAAATATTTAAATTTTGAAAAATGCCAATGAATTTTTTTGTGCTTTGAAAATTTTGAAAGGAATTCAAAACATTTGAAAAGATTTGAAATGTCGTATGGTATTTTCAAATTTCCCAAGGATATTAAAACAGATTTGAGTGATTTAAATGTATTTCAAAGGATTGCAACATTTTTAGAATATTTATAACATTTTCAAGCGATATAAAAATATTTCAAAAGATTTAAATGAAAAAAATTATTAAAAACTAATATAAGAGACCAAAGGTCGAAACGTCAAACTCTTCAGAATTTAATGAACTTTAATTTAAAAAAAAATCAAAATTAGACGAAAATTGAAGGTTCTGGACATTTTTGAACGAAAAAATGTAATCCCCTTACTTTAAATAAAAAATAAAAACTAACTCGAGAGACATTGAGTTTCTGACAAAGGAAAAAAAATCTTTGATCTCAAAAATTAAACCAATGATGATTAAACCGTCCGAGATTTTTCAGGTTAAAATTTCACAGATTTGAAAATCAGTTTTCGGTAGCAATTGCAAATAAAATGTTTAATTTTTCAAAAAAATAAAAAAATTGTCTAGATACGGGGAAAGCTAAATAAAAATAATAATTTTTTGATACAAAAAAATCATTCTGTTTCAAAAAAATTAAAATTTAGTGTGACGGTTGTGTACTGAGATATCAAAGATTAAAAAAAAAAAAATTTAATATATTTCCGAATTTTCTTGACTTCTTTTGAAATCTTGTAGGGCATTTTAAAAAATACTAACAAATTTTGAATAAATTTCAATCGTTTGAAGGTATTTTAAAAGATTTTAATGTATTTTTTAAAATTGCAAAGAATTTTCAAAAGCTTTAAAAAAATTAAAATAGTTTAAAATATTTTTTGGGCATTTTATCGATTCCAAGGAATTTTAAATATTTTTTAATGTATTGAAGATACTATAAAAGATTTTAAACATTTTATGATATTTTTTTTAATTTCAAGGAAGACAAATGATCTTTAAAAAGTTTAAACAGCTTTTACATGGATTTTAAAAACTCTCAATAGAGTTAAATAAAATTTTCCAAAATTTCAGGATATATAATCAGATTTCATGTAATTTTACGAGGATTTATAATATTTTAATTCGCATGATTTCAAATATTTTCAAATATTTCAAGGTATATTCAGTTTGAATTTTAAAGAATTTTAAAAAGTTTTTAAGATTCTAAGGTATTTTGAAAAATTTCAATGAATTTTTTTGTGATTTGAAAATTTTGAAGGGAATTCAAAACATTTCAAAGAATTTAAAATATAGTATGGTATTTTAAAAGTTTCCAAGGATTTTTTACTAGATTTCATTGATTTAAATGTATTTCAAAGGATTAAAAAAATTTTAGAATAATTTTAAAATTTTCAAGGAATTTTAAAAAGTTTAAAAATTTTCAAAAGATTTAAAAATACTTCAAAAGATTTTAATGGTTTTAAGAGATTTTAAACTATCTCGAGGTATTTTAATACTTTTTCAAGAATTTCAGGAAATATCAGATTTCATGTCATTTCACGAGATTTTATAATATTTAAACAGATTTCAATAATTCCATCGAAATAATTAAAGGATTTCGTAGTATTTCACATATTTTCAAAAGATTTTAATAAGGTCAAGGGATTTTGAAGGAATTGACATATTTAAGGGTATTTTGATATATTCCAACAATTTTTTAATTTATTTAAGTCATTTAAGAAGATTTCAAAGGCTTTAAAATATTTTAGGTAATTTTGAAAGCTTTTAAAGAATTTTGGATTGTTTTCAACA
>JAAAKG020145555.1:0-10864 GCA_010014905.2 Druon quercuslanigerum | reverse complement strand
AAGGTGGGGGGGGGGCGAAAATTGGCCAAAAGTGGTAACATAGTTTATGGATGATCCCTTAGTGTGGGAAGTAACAGAGGTCCCTCCTAAATGGTCAATAACATGTTTATGTTAATAGCACAACTAGTTACAATCAGACTCCAAAGATACGAGCGTGAAAGGGGTCGCTCTGGTGACGTTTAGATTTATGGGGTAATGCTTGGGAACGCACGCAGGCCTACTACGCGCATGCGCACGCCGAATTTAAGGCAGCGCGCAGTTGAGCGTGTCTAAGTTTTAAACAGGGCAGGGCTAGAGGGGGGGAGCAATTCTGCTCGCTCCTTCGGAGTCGGGCGCTCGTATCTTCGGAGACAATCCTCGTAAATATAATTATAATAATTCAGTGACTTTTAAGGATAATCTATTTTGATTTAGGAGATGTCCCCTAAATGTGCAAATCTGTTCGAGGTGATTTGAACCGCAAAGTACACGATTACAGTTCGGTACCCAGAATAGCCAAGTGAGAGCAGAGATAGGGTTGATGATAGGTTGGTACAGAGTTACCTATCGCACAGAACATGGATTCGTGGTTAAGACGTGATACAAATATCAGCTCGTAATCCGTTTTGCAGTGAAACTATCCTCTCCGATGCAACGATACCTGTTCAGATCCATTAACTTATGATACAGCTTTGCCAAAAAAAAAAGTTGATTTATTTTCAGTTCACGAATTACATAAATCCTGCCATAAAAAGAATCAAACTAAGCGTCCCTGAGGAAAATATTTCTAAAAGGAACTATCTCATCAGGGAATACTAAAAGTTATTGGTTTCAAACTGGGTTGGAGTTAATTTCAAGATTGGGTGCTTTTATGGATCCAATTTTTTCTGAGTGAAGACGATGAGATATAAGTTGGAATCCTGATCTGATAGGAAGGAATAAAAGACGATGTAACTTTTGAAATGGTTGAAAGATACTATTCCTCAAGAATGGTTAAATTCGGTGAGTGTCGGAAACAGGAATAGCTTATCTACCATTCTTAGGGTGATCGCATGTAAGGGAATATCAGAAAATAAAGGAAAAATTAAGGGATTTTGAAAAATAATTGAATAGTTACTTGTAGAAACTTTTTTTAAAGATAAAGCCCCTGTAGTCATGTCCAAAATAAAAAGTGACTATATTCACTTTTATTTCATTATTATAACCCTAATACTGAACTTTCTAACATGCTTTTAAAATTCAAACTTGAAATTGCTTGAATATTAAAAAATTTGCTATGTATAGTGATCCCGAATAAATAGGGGAGTGGAAAAAGAGTATGGAGTAATCGTCGTAAAAAAGACGGCGCGTCCAGTTTATGAATAATATTTAATTAGTCATCCGGAATTTCGGGACTTCAAGAAACTTCTTAAAAAATGCATTAAATTAAGTAAATTTGAAAACGAGTTAAGAAAAATGTAAGAGGATGCAAAAGAATTTGATGAAATGCCTGTAATAATTTTAAGAGAGCTTAAAGAATTAAGAATTAATCAAACAAAAACTAAAAAACAAAACAATGAAAAGCCATTAATTTGAATAATTATTGAAGAATTCAAGCGAATAGAAACAATTCGATATAATTTCTAAGATTTCAAAGAATTAGAAAGAATGCAGGATAAATGAAAACCAGGTCAGGATTAATTCCAAATAAATTGAAAATTATAAAATTACGTAATCCTTGGAAATATCTTTACATTGATAGCAATAATTACAAGTTCTTTAGAATACTTTAAAATTCCCTAAATGATTTTAAATCTGTTTAAATCCTTGAAAGTTGTTAAAATTCTAAAAAATTCCTCGGAATCTTTTAAAATATCATGAAATATTCTTAATCCTTTGAAATGCGATTAAATAACTGAAATAAATCGAAATTTTTCAGAATTTTCTTGAAAAAAGCCAAATGGTTTAAATGATTTAAAATATTTTAAAATCTTTTTAAAAATTTACTTAAGCTCTTCAAATTTCCTTGGAATTTTTGAAAATACCCTAAAATTCTTTGATATCCAATAAAGTTATTGAAATCAAATACTTAGAATTTTTTACAATATCCTAAAATCCTTCAAATTCTTTAAAAATTTGGATACAAAACTTTTAGATCTTTGAAATCCTAGGAAATTAATAATTGTGAATAAATCATTGAAATATATTTAGATATTATAAATTCCGTTAATCTATATGAAATCTGGTAATTTTTCCCAAAATCCTCGAAAAATTAATAAAATACTTTGAGAGCTTTTAAAATCCCTAAAAATCACTGAAATCCTCAGGAATTTTATAAAACTCAATGAATTTGTTTTAATTCCTTAAAATCATTTAAATCTTCAGAAATTTTTAGAAATTGTGTGAATCTCTTAAGAATGCTTTTGAGACTTATAAAATACCTTAGAATATTGTATATAATTACTAATAATCTCTGAACATGAAAAAATTTCATATCCATTGAAAAATTTCGAAATGGCATTAACCTTTTTAAAGCTCTTGAACATTTATTGAAATTATTAATTATTAGAAATACCCTAAAAGCTCTCAAATCTCTTTAAATAATTGAAATAAATAAAACATTCTTTGGATGGCATCTTTTACATCATAAATTTTTTTAACTTTTTTAAAAACTTGGGAAATACCCTAAAATGTTTCAAAATCTTCATTATCATATGAAATCTCTCAGTTCTTATGAAAAAATTCTTTGTAGATCATACAAATATTTAAGGGGATTGCAAAATTTTTTAAGGCATTTTCAAGAGAATACAGAAATTACATGGAGTTTATAAGGACTTTAATGGTGGTAAGGGATTTAACCAGTTTTAGTAGGGTTTTACATATTTTACTAGAATACCAAGTTTTTAAAAAAGTTAAAAAATTTTATGTTGTAAAAGATTCCATCCAAAGAATTTTTCATTCATTTAAATTATTTGAAGGGATTTTAGAGCTTTTAGGGTATTTCTAATAACTAATAATTCCAGTAAATGTTGAAGGGCATTAAAAAGGTTGATGGGATTTCCAAATTTTTCAATGGATATGAAATATTTTCGGGTTTAGAAATTATTAGAAATTATATGCAATATTCTAAGGTATTTTAAAAGTCTCAAAAGCATTTTTACGAGATTTACAACTTTTCTATAAATTTCTAAAGATTTGAATGATTTTAAGGGTTTACAAAAAATTCATGTGGTTTTTTAGAATTCCTGAGGATTTCAATTATTTTTAGGGATTTTAAAAACTCTCAAGGTATATTAATAATTTTTCGAGGATTTCGGAAAAATCATTAGATTTCATATAAATTAACAGAATTTATAATATTTGAATATATTTCAATGCATTTATTCAAAGATTTCAAAGCTTTAAAAGTTTAGTATCCAAATTTTTAAAGAATTTTAATGATTGTCGGATATTGTAAAAAATTCCAAGTATTTGATTTCAATAACTTTAATGGATATCAAAGAATTTTAGGGTATTTTCAAAAATTCCAAGGAATTTTGAAGAGCTTAAGAAATTTAAAAAAATATTTTAAATGATTTGAACTATTTGGCTTTTTCAAGAAAACTCTGAAAAAATTTCGATTTATTTCAGTTATTTAATGGCATTTCAAACAACTAAAAATATTTCATGATATTTTAAAAGATTCCAAGGAATTTTTCAGAACTTAAACAACTTTCAAGGATTTAAAAAGATTAAAAATAATTTAGAAGTTTAAAAGTATTCTAAAGAACTTTTAATTATTTTAATCAATGTAAAGATATTTCCAAGGATTACAAATATTGCAGGGCACTGTAAAAGATTACAAAGCCTTTTAGAGATTTCAAGAGATTTAAACAAAAGTTTATGTGGTTTTAAAGACTTTCCTACAACTTTCGAAGATATGAAACGATTTTAATAATTATGAAGGTATTTTAATCATTTTTATGGATTTCAGGAAATATAATAAGATGTTACAGAATTTCACGGAATTTTATAATTTTTAATTTATTTGGAATTAATCCTGACTTTGCATTAATTTATCCTGCATTCTTTCTAATTATTTCGAATCTTAGAAATTATATCGAATTGTTGCTATTCGCCTAAATTCTTCTAAAATTAGTCAATTTGATGGATTTTCATTGTTTTTTTTCAGTTTTTGTTTCATTAATTCTTCATTCTTTTAGCTCTCTAAAAATTATGATAGGCATTTCATCAAATTCTTTTGCATTATCTTACATTTTTCTTAAATCGTTTTCAAGTTTACTGAATTTAATGCATTTTTTACGAAGTTTCTCGACGTCGTGTAATTGCAGATGAGTAATTAAATATTATTTCTAAACTTGACGAATCGTCCCGAATTTTTTCGATGATTACTCCATACTATTTTCCGACTCCCTTATTTTTTCGGGATCCCTAGACACAGCTAAATTTTTAATATTTAAGCAATTTCAAGTTTCAATTTCAATTTACGTGATTTTTTAAAATTCACATTGAATTTTTACGAAGTTCATCGAATTTTTCTCAATTCTTCTAAATTCACGTTTCATGTCGATATTTTTATCGATACCGGCTATATTTTTAATGATAAGTCACGCTTTTGGGTTAATAATTAGTCACTTTTTCCGATTAAGTATTACAAAATGTTGCAATTGTATAATTTGTGCTGTTAAATATTAATGGTCAGGAAAAATGAAAAATAAGCTAGTGGAAAATCAGGGAATTTTGAAAATAAATTTTTGCAAGCTGTAGCATATGGTATATAATGTAGATTTATCGATATTCTGACTATATTGTAAATTACTCTCAGAATAATTAATGTAATATTTGAGAGAGAGATTGTGCTTGTCTTTCATAGTACAGCAGATTCTGCAATTTGGCAGTTATTCCACTAATGAAATGTTGGAATTTGATTCTGAAATGAATATCATAACTCGAATCGCTTGTAACCAAGATTGATTTCACTATTATTTAAAAAAAAACGCTTTTGCTATTTTTTCACTTTCACTTTAAACATGTTTTTAAAAATCTTCGCTAGTTTCTTTAAAATAACATTTACCATTTAAAATATCGAAATTTCAATAGATTAATAAAAAGTTCAAGTCTATTATAAGGAATATTTTGTTCATAAACTGACTATAGTGAATTGAATATGAAACCCTTCTTCTAAGGTTTTAAGTCGAAATATATTCTCCATTTTCAAAAAATAGTTGATTTTTCAACCAAAACTGGTTTTCTGCACACAAAAAAAGAATTTAAAAACCAAAAACATGAATTTTCAGAAAAGAATCAATGATTTTTTAACTAAGCAGTGACAGTAAAAACCAACTAGTTGCGTTTTGAATGAAAATAGACAAATTTTTAAGAAAATAATTTAACTTTTAACCAGATAGCTAAATTTTCAAACTAAACCGATTTTTTTTAATGCAGATAAATTTTCAACTAGACCAAAAAGACAAACTTTCTAGAAGACAGTTGAATTTTAAAGACAGTGTTTATTTTCAAGGACGATAAATAGATTTTAAACCAAAAAAGATTAATTTTCTGTCATAAACGATGTATTTTCGTTAAAAAAAGATGTCTTTATAGTTGAATGTTTAAACAAAGGACTGAAATGTTTAAATAAATGTCTGAGATGTCTAAATAAATTAATGGAATTTAAAACCTACAAAGAGGAATTTTCAGTCAATAAGATTAATTTTCTACCAAAGGACGAATTTTTAACGAAATAATTGCATTTTTAACCAAATAGTTAAATTGTCCGCTGAAAGAGATCAGTTTTTAACCATAAATTGAATAGTTGAATTTTGAGTTTAAAATATTAGTTAAAAAACGAATTTTCAACCAATTGAATTTAAAGAAAGAAGGATGAACGTTTGAAAAAATAGTTCAATCCTCAATCAAATAAATGAATTGCCAATAAAAGCGTTGTGTTTTCACGATACAAAAACGAGTATTTAAAAAAAAATAGTTGACTTTAAACCGGGAAATGATGAATTTTCAACAAGAAAATTAATTTTGATCTGAGAAAGGCGAATTTTCAATCAAATCGTTTCTTCGCTCAAATAAAAAGGTCAAATTTTAACCAAAAAAAATGGATTCTTTAAATTTACAGTTAAACACTAATTAGAAAAAAATTTACCCACTTAAGTTTAACCAAAAATACGTATTTTCAACCAAATACATGATTTTTTTACCATGTAGTTGAATTTGCAACGTATAAGGAACAAATTTTCATCTAAATATGAAATAGTTACATTTTTAGACAAATAAATGAACTATAAAAAAACAAAATAAAACTAATTTTAGAAAAAATTATTTTTGTACCAGATTTTTAAATCTTCAAACTGAAAAGATGATTTTTCTACGAAACAGTTAAACTTTTAATCCCAAAATATTAATTTTTGAGTATAAATTTGAATTTTTATTCAAAAATATGCGTTTTAAACTAGAAAAGACCAATTTTTAATTGAACATAATAGTTTTCATCAAAAAATGTAAAAAATTATATTTTCTATTTAAAAATAAATTATTTTTTAAGGAGTCCAAATTTGATACCAATGAGTGTAAAATATAAATAATTTTCAAAAAATACTTTAATCCTCAGTTAAAACAAATTCGTTTTAAACCGAACAATGGCATTTTAAACAATAGAAATGAATTTCTACTGTGAAGGTGAATTTTGAACAAAATACATAAATTTCTAACCAAATTGTTGAATTTTTGAGGTAAAATAAGAATTTTCTATGAAACAGTCGAATTTTGAACAAAAAATTTGATTTTCAACCAAAACTGATTCATTTTTATATTGCATCTGTACACTAAAATGGTAAAATTCTTCCACAAAGAGATTTAAACCAAAAAGATGAATCTTCAGTAAAATATTTAAAGGTAAAACAAATTTATTTAAGAAAGAAAAAAAATGTCAATCAAATTGTTGAATATTTAGGCAGAAAAGAATAATTTAAAAAGAAAAAAATACAAGTCAATTTTAAATCTAATGATAAAATCTTTAACGAAAAATACGAATTCTTAGCAAAAAATTAATAGTAGACTTTTCAATCGAAAAGAATAAACTTTCGATCAAAAATAAGAATTCCGATCATTTATAGACTAAAGAATGATATTTTAAGTAACCAATGAAGTTCATTTTTCATACATTTAAAATATTAGGCTAGAAAATTGGAAAATTTGCTCAACAAATAAAGCTAATTTTATATTTCCCTCTTTCTGATTTGGTGTTATACACTTTTCAATTCTTAATACATATAAATTTAATAGATGGTACATTTTATGAAACTATTTTCACACTATTTCTTCAAATTTACATGCCCCTATTGTCGTCCTATTTGTCAAAATTTATGATACTATTCTATATAACTATACTATAACTATACTATTCTACTATAAAGGTAAAAGAAATGTATTTAAGAAAGAAAAAAAAATGTGAATCAAATTGTTCAATATTTAGGTCAAAAAGAAAAATTTTTAAAAGAAATACAAGTCAATTTTAAACCTGATGATAAAACTTTTAACGAAAAAGACGAATTCTTAACAAAACATTAATAGTAGACTTTTTAATCAAAAACAATAAACTTTCGAGCAAAAATAAGAATTCCGATAATTTATAGACTAAAGAATGACATTTCAAGTAACCAGTGAAATTCACTTTTCATACTTTTAAAATGTTAGGCTCTTAAATTGGCAAATTTGCTTAAAAAATAAAGCTACACTACCGTCGGAAATTATGAGATCGATTGATGCAAGTACTATTGAAAATCACTGCTGGCTTTGAACCACGATAACTCAACGAAAAAAGATGACATTGTTTAAAAAAAAAACAGTTGGAAAGCCTATGAAATTCCACGGCTAGTGGAAACAGATTTTGAGATGTTAAACAGATTTGTTTGATCTGCTGAAGAGAGTACAACACGTGATAAGTTTTAAACAAAAATTCTAGATTCTCTTAAATTTTGTACCTCGATTTCAACTTTTAGCATGACCTAGGAAAATTGTTGCAAAAATCTGAAAATTATACGACATAGTGCCTGAAATTTTATATTTAATTTAAGTTAAAGAAACTTAAAAAAAACCTTAATCGGTTGCCGAGATACGATTAAAAATGTTCAGTCGTATCTGAGTTGAGTTTTAGTAAACGATCACGATTCTCGGCCGGTCTGCTGCTCGACTCCTTCGTTGAGGCAGAACTGAATAGGCCACGCGCAGAGGTGGTCCTTGATTGGGGCTCTCTTATACCCTAGATTCTGTTCATCAATAATTTTTAGTTCAAATTATTGTAAATTTTTAAAATTATTCATTGTTTTTTTAATTATTTACAATTACTTCGATTCAGAATTATCCCCATATTAAAGAATAAAAAAATGATGAACATTTTTTTTTATTTCTTAACATTTTTATCAACTAGAGTATTAATAAAAATTGTAGATATATTGTTACGAGAGTAAACTATTTTTCAAACGAATTAAGCAGCTTATTTCTAAATGAATTATTTATATGAAAAACACTCAAAAATATCAAAAGTGAACAATAATGGAATTTCCAAAATAAATTAAATACAAAACAGTGCGTAGGTGTAATGGAAATTTTATTTTCAATTTCTAATAAGTAGTGTATTATTTTCCTTTACAGAAGCGTTTTTCTTACACAAACAACTCCCTCATTATTTAATTTTTCGATGATCAAAATTAAAAAATAAAACTACAATCAAGCACCACCTCTGTGTGTGCCCTATTCGGTCCTGCTTCAAGGAAGGAAGTGAACAGCAGACCGGCCGAGAACCGGGATCGTCGACTAAATCTCAACTCAGATACGATTGAACATTTTTAATCGTATTTCGCGAACCGATAAAGTTTTTTAAAAGTTTCTTTGGCTTAAATTAAAGATTAAGTTTTAGGCTATATTCCGTATAATTTTAGAAAATCTACAATTTTTTAAAAAACTTATCGCGTGCTGTATTATCTTCAGCAGATCAAAAAAAAATCTGTTTGACATTACTAGACGTGGGATTTCATAGGCTTTCCAACTGTTTTTTAAAAAAGACCTATCGCTTTTTTTTCGTTGAGTTATCGTGGTTCAAAGCCAACAGTGATTTTTAGTAGTGCTTGCGTCAATCGATCTCATAATTTCCGACGGTAGTGTAATTTTCTATTTCACACTTTTGGATTTGGTTTTATACACTTTTGAATTCGTACCACATATAAATTTAATAGATGATACATTTTATGACCCTATTTTCACACTATTTCTTCCAATTCACATGCCTCTATTTTAGTCCTATTTGTCAAATTTTTTTATCCTACTGACACTTTTTTGGGTTTCTAAAATGTGTCTGAAGTCAGCTGGGTTTTTGGTGCTAATTGGGGCAAAACAGGAGCCCAGATGATCCTAATTTCGTGTCAAGGTCAATTCTACTTATGATAACGCTCCCGGCGCTATCACGGTTCGTTGGAAGCGCGAATTGGGTCATTCCGATGGCTGCTTTTACGTGTAATGTATTCTTCCGGTTAACCAATGCGTCCGAAGCATTTCTGCATTTCTTCCAGGTGTAATGCCAGAATCCTCTCAATCCTTTTGATGCGACTTTCTTTATGCAGAAATCTAACCAACTTCGTAATTAAATGTTCACTTGAAATATCCTGAATCTACTAAATACCTAATTTCATTGAAAGGAAACCCTCTTTGAATATCAAAATTTGTTCAGAATAGTTATACTGAATTCATCTTGTAACTTGAATGTACTTGAATGGAGTGCACAATTTGTTAATTACTTTAGCCAATAAGAGTGGCAATTCAAGTAAAGTCTCCCTCGTTTTCGACTAATTTTTTATTTTATTTTAAATAACTCTAGATCAGTGCCTAAAATGACTATATTTTGAGCAAAAGATGTAGTTTTCTAACCAAATATTTTTAGAGTATTAAAAATTAATTTTAATGTTTATTTAAACCATTATTCTCTGGTATAAAACTAATCAACTTTTTTATTCTTTTATTTTGTCCAACGAGAAAATCCAAGTCTTTTTGTTGAGACAACTCTTTTTGGTTGAATAGTCTGCTATTCAATTTTTGCTTAAGAGTTGATTTATTTTTAAATTTTATTATTAGCTAGATCAACCATTTATAAGTATTTTTCGTTTGGTTTAGAGATTTCATCAAATGCATTTTACCTTGTTTACATGAGAAAGCCTTTTTTGATAACAAAAAAGGAAAATACGATATGTAGTACGTTTGTTCACTTGTTCGGCACGTAGATTTATTGTTGAAACTTTAAATGACCTCTGTGTATCGAGTTATAAAGTTTAAAAAAATGGTATATTCTATTCATCTGAGAAAAAGTTTTTTGATATTTAAAATAAATTGATACTTTATATGGTGTATTTGTTCGCGTTTTCGACATGCATCGATCGACCTCTTGTTGAACTTTTTATAAGCCACCGGTACCTATTTATGAACGCCAAAAACGGTATATTTTTTTAATATGAGGAAAACTATTTTAATATTCAAAACACGGAAATAATATATTTAGCGCATTTGTTTGCATCTTCGAGACGCATCGATCGACATATTGTTTATTGTTGTTTTAGAATGGTCTTTTAACGCTTCCATTGCACAATTATTGAAGAACCTTTTATGACCTAACATAGCCTACCAATATAGTTTTAAAATTTTTTAAAAATATTATTTAATTTTTTGTATGAACATTTTTTCTTTATGTTAGGAATATAACAGTACCGTATTTCATGTAATTGTTTGCGTCTTCGAGATGCGTCGATTAATCTATTGACGAAACTGCAATGACCACACGGAGAAAAATGGATGTTCAAATGTAACATCTACATGTTCAGGATTAACATATTTTATGTTTAACTATAGG
>JAAAKG020145554.1:0-10864 GCA_010014905.2 Druon quercuslanigerum | reverse complement strand
GAAAATAGTTAACAAGAAGAGTGTCAGTAGAGGGAATGACACCTGAAACAAAGACCTTGGATACTAATGGACCCAAGCGGGGAACCTCACATAACGTCTTTGTGAGGATCTTCGCTTGGGGTGATTGCTAGAGAGATTCATCAGCAATCTGGGTCGCAGCAGTGTTGAGGAGTGAACGTGTTATTAAAATAAATAACACGAAAATTCCAGATCAATCTAAAAATTGTATAACCCCTTCCTCACACTACTCCCCTCCCCTACCCCGAAAGGGAAACGGCTTAATTGTGTAATAATAATATAAACTTGCAATACTAATTTGATATTAACTTATTTTATGAAGTTAAGTATTCATATAATTCATTTCAGTTTTTTGAATGAAACGTTCGTTAATATGTATCTGTATGATTATTCATAGTATTTATTGATTTCAAATAGATCTCCGCTTTTCGGTACATGCGCAGTTGAAAATGTCGGCACCCGTCACTGTCGATCTGTCGGATTTCAACAAAAAAAAAAAACAAACAAAAAAAACACCAAAAGTGTTCTATTGGAGTCACAGTTCTAATCTTAAGCATGCAAACTTTTACTTGAGCCGCAACATTATTGTACACCCAGTTTTTTCTGTCAAATTTCCAAACATTACGAAATTCGAAACCAAACATTTACGGATTTAAGCTTTTGAAAAAAAAATAATTTTAATGCAGGGTCAGCTTGGCCAATAGGCTAATGTATAGGATATGGCCTAGGGGCACCGCAATGTCGAGGCGACCGTTTTTTGGGAAATTTAAATTTAATTAAATGAGTGGAATGTGAATTAAGGGAAATCCAGATTTATAATTCGACGAAATATGGTTTATAGTCATTTTATTTAAGTAAAAAATAAAATTTAAGTGTTTCAATAGAATCTGAGGGGGGGGGGGGTTATATACCAGGGGCGCCATTTTACTAAAGGCAGCCCTGTTTCAATGTCTAAAGAATTAAAATGATTTAAAATCGGACAAATTAAAAAATTTATAATTCAATGTTCTAAGTAATTGTGCGTGTGTGTGTATAGATGTCACTCTCTTTTGTAAATAAGATAAAGGCGGTTGAAGGCGGTTGCAAATAATTTGAGGCAATTTGGAGGGCTCATCTTCAATACTAATATCTCAAAAGTGACTGAAGATTTTTAGTAAATATGTATTACTTATTTCTGTATTATATATGTCTATTAAAAAAAAAAAAACCAATAAACGTACGGACTTTTGAATTGAAAGTTTATACAAGAATAGAAAAGACTTCTTGATTCAAGGGGTTTTGATTGACCTTTTTGTGTTTTTTACTTTGACTTCCTCTATGATAAAGCAAATATATTTGCTAGTTAATGGTAATGAGGAAGCGAAGTGCTCAAAAAATGAGCATCGTAGAATTTTAAATACAAAAAAGTGGAAACACCCGAGATCGAATTCACAAAATGCAAGTTGCCAGCAATTGCGATTTTTTAAAATAAAGCTACTTGATTGTGAACATTTGATGTGGGTAAAAAAAAAGAAACATCATCATTCAAAGCTGTGATAATGATAATTTGTACCAATTTGGCTGCGAAGGTCTAGTTTAGGGTGTAATCGTGTGTTGGATTCTTGCAAAAACTGACTGTAAGACTCTAGAAGGAGAAGCGGGAGGCTAGGTGAGGAGTGTGGGGAGATTAGAAGAAAAATAAAAGGACTCGAAAAGGCAAAGGCCAAAGACGAAAACTATCGGTTCTAAAGTTCCATTACTAATGGTTTTGAGTTCGTGACGATTCAGATCTTCGAGTGGGTCGGCGAAACATCTCCATTCTGGGACCC
This sequence comes from Druon quercuslanigerum, assembly GCA_010014905.2. Classification (NCBI taxonomy): domain Eukaryota; kingdom Metazoa; phylum Arthropoda; class Insecta; order Hymenoptera; family Cynipidae; genus Druon; species Druon quercuslanigerum. The sequence goes on along the minus strand of JAAAKG020145554.1, from coordinate 9,038 downwards.
GAACAGCCACAAGGAATTCATAAAGAGTAATGTCAGCCGCTCGAAAATTAATTTAATTTGTACGGAAGAGACTGAGAGAGAGAGAGAGAGAGAGAGAGAGAGAGAGAGAGAGAGAGAAAGCGGGAGAGTGGAAAAGAGGAGAAAAGAAGGAGACGCTGGCGAAGGGCGCAGGTTAGGATCCCCCGAAGACCCCCGCTGCGTAATATATAGAGAACGAGCTCCTTTGAAAGGCGCGGTTCTGTCTCCACAGTGGACTCCTTAGCAGGGCATTGAAACTTACCTCCCATAATTGATACGAATGTCTTTTCGGCCGAGAGTCGAACATCGCTCGCTTATATTTGAATCGTATGGATATAACTATAAGAGATGCCTCTCTCTCTCTCTCTCTCTCTCTCTCTCTCTCTCGTGTACGCCCGATGCCACGTCAATTATCAAAGGATCGCTTCTTCTCGTCTGTCTTTTCCAAGTTGCAAAATGGAAATATTACGGGACGAGCAATCTCCGGGTTTTCATATCAAACTAGCATACCGCTTTTCTGAAGCAAATGTATATCTGAAAAGGGGAGATTTAGTCTCTACTCATGTTTTCTGAGAAACGAAATCATGTTGCATTTCAAATGTCAATCGCTATTTTCGCAAATAGGGAGACCCTGCGATATTGAATTTATTTATACTAGAGATAGATCTATAGATTGAAAAATTAATCGTTAAATGGTAATGTAATGGAATACTTGTTTCGTCATACATAACTGCGGTTAGCTCTTTAATTAGACGCCGCCCATAAAATACGTTACGAATTTGAGGCGGGGAGGCATACATGTACGTTTCCTGATGATATATTTTAATAATGTTTGCAAATTGTGCGAAAGATGGCCCTGCGGCAAAAAAATTCCATGATAACAAAGAAAAAACTGGGGGCTCGATAACGTTGCGACTCAAGTAAGAGTTGCCATCCTGTAGAGTTTAGAAGTTTAGAACTGAGACTCATACAGAACTCATCTTGAGGTTTCCTTACTAGCTAGATGACATCCAATAGATGGCCAATTAAGGTTGCCGACGTTTTCAATTGCGCATGTGCCGCAAAGCGCGGACCGATTTGAAATTTTCATGGACAATGGATTTTTAATTAAACGTAGAATTAATATTTTACATAAGATTCATTCATATTGAACTTGTTGGTTCATGGAAAAAATGATTGCTGGAGAAACAATATGTGAATCCTGTGTGAAATAGTAATTCAATAAATAATACAAAATAGAGATCAGTGAAAAGGTACCCGAAATACTATACGTGAAAATAATCAAGCAGGTCAATATGAAATATATTTTATTTCTTAAAAAATAAATTAAATTAAATGGTAGAAACACATAAATTCTTTAAATAATTTAATATTAACGTAATATAAGGTAAAGACAGCAGTCAGTGACACTGTTATATTTCAAAAGGACAAGATTTAGCTTTTCTCTTTTGTATATGCTTTAATTCTGTTTTTGTTTTATTTTAAGTATGAGTGAATTAGTCGTATTTTTAAATACTAAACGCACGATGGCAGCAATGTCCGCACTGCTTGTTAATAATTATTTATATTTTGTTTGCTTTATACGAGTGGATGGTTCAGTGACACTTTTACAACTTTTAATGACAGTAGTTTTCCGCGTAACTATAACCTCATTAAAAATTACTTTTCTAAGGAATTTACGAGTCCATGCCGTATAAAATAGAGGTTGTTAGTATTTGAGATATGCATGACTATGCTCCCGGACACCCTAACCTCAAAGCGATTATCTGACGCGCGACTCTAAAAACACACTTTTTAGAGATTTTTGCGATAAGAATGTCCATCAAATTTGGAGATACGTTGCAAAAAAATATTCAAAATTCTCGATCCCGTCACTGATGTGCATCTTTAAGAATTCTTTAATCGAATAATGTGATTGCTTATAATGAATTATTATGCAAACCTTTGCCCCTCCAGACAGCTACTCACAAAAACACAAATTCGCTAACTGACACTTCACGCCCTTATTTTGCACAATATTTGTTTTGACATACGACATTGCACCGACTCGCTTCTGCCTGCTCAGCACTCTCCCTACATGAAAGGCTCGCATCTAAATGGCACTAACGGTTTTTGAACATCTTTTATACACTGCATTGAGAATAAGTAGAATATTAAAGCATGCTACTGTTTACGAAGCCTTTATTTACGTTTTGAATTCAATGACATTTTTCAATAAATAAAGAAATTCATCCTAAGTGTCACTCACCGGTTGCAAGTCACTGACTGGTGTCTTTACCTTCCAACGTATTGTTGTATTTTGAATCACACCATAGTTTTTCTTAATATGAACAGAATAAGCTATTTTTTAAACTTCATGAATCGGTACAGGTGAGTCATAAAAGGGTATTTCATATCGTATTGCTCTATTAAATACAATGTATTTTTTTAAACCATTGAACTGAAAACAAATACTTCGATACGGCTGATTTAGCTCAAAAGCCTATTTGATCTTGATATCAATAGGAGCTACAATTCGCGTAAATTGCATGATTTTAATTTTCGAGATTTGGTTAACAGAAAAAAATTATACACAGAAGCGCGCGCAAACACCTTTTGACATTTGTATTTTTACACTCCTGAGTTCCAATAATATCGAAATACGGTTAAACTTGGTCATAGCGCTCCCGGATGTATCCCTTCCGAGAATTGACGCTGCGACGCATGAATGGGTGAGAGGAGCTGCGGGGGGATATTCGAAGCGGGAGGCACACATAGTGAATGAGCATGATGGCGAGCTCGCGTCGATCAGCAGTGGGGCTCCGATGTTTGAAGCTAACTGAAGACGCTGGGGCTGATTCACTGATCGGGTTATGTCGTAAGATCGAACAAGCATGTCCTTGATATTTACAAGAGGGCCATCCGACACGCGAAATAGTATCTCAAAGTTATTGGAGCAATGTTAATGAAAAAAAAAACAGTAAATATGAATTCTTTTTAATACAAAATGTTATGCTATGGTTTCAAAATAATTATTTACTATAAGATTGGTGGCGCTCTCATATCCTTTTAATAGTTTCAATGATTCGACAAGGAAAGCAAAGAAGAAGAATTTGATAGACGGAGAGAAAGAGAGAGAGAGAGAGAGAGAATAATCATTTCGAAACGAAAAGTAAGACATGTCATTGGCACAAAGTTGGATCGTCCCTGTCTATTTCACATGGTAGAAAGAGAGGTTGAACCGACTAGAGTGATCGGAATTCGTAACCGCCAACTGTCAAGTGTTGACGTGAGAATGGTGAAAACTGTGTTTTTTGTGCATAGCCGCATGCATAGTCGCAACAAATTTCTGTATTTTTGGATGCTGATGTCTTCGAATGGTTTAATCAAGTGATCTACAGAGTATCTTAATCGATTATTTAAAATTAAAATTTAAGAAACATAAATTAGATTAAAATCTTATTTAACGTCCAATCATCAAATTGATGCAAACTCCTATAAAAAAAACAAGACTCCAACGACCAAATTTGGACCTCAAAGAACAAACAAAAAATGCTCTAATTGTAATCTGCTTTTTTTTAGAACAAAAATTTCAGACCAAAATAATAAAGAGGAAGGAAAAATGAGAAGGCCAGCAAGCACATCCCCTTCCTTCTCTTTTTCTTTCTTTTATCTTTTTTCTTTTTATTATTATCAATTCACAATAAAAGAACATTGATAATAAAAAAAAAAATTAAAAATTAAATTATATTACCACAGTTTCGGTACTCATATAGTACCTTATCAAGGCAAGCAAAATATAAACAATAGTAGACCAGTAGTCCACATTTGGTCGTTAAATTCTTATTTTTTTACAGGAGCTTGTATCGATTATTTAAAAGAAAGCTCTTTTTTAAACGAGACGCCCAATGGCCAGTAAACGTTTAAAGTACGCAAGCAGGAAACACATACATTTTAACGTGTAACAGCAAAGTTACTTCATCATTTCCGTTCAACATTTAGTTTACCGTTGTCTCGGAATTAGAAAAATAATTTTCTAAATAACTTTTACCACGCAGTGAAATCCACCCAAAACCGTTTCATACGTCTCTGAGTGTTTACGTTCGAAGTGAAGCTATACCAAGAGAGTTAGGTCGAAGGTCAGGCACAAAACCGACACTATCTTCGATTTTGACTCTATGTCAAAAAAGTAGATTTGAAAATTTAGGTAATTACAAAGTTCCCTCTGTGAAGAAAGAATTGAATCGATATGGACACTTTACGCTTAAATGTTAGATATTTTATTTTATTTGTGGAAACTGAAAAGTTTTCAGGCGATAAAGAAATGACAAAGTAATAGCGCAAATGCATTCTATATTTTAAAAATAATATTATTTCTAAATTTATAACTTACTTTTACGTTTAGAATATTGTTTCCAAAAAGTCGCATGCATACACGTGTACTCATGTACCAACTATAATAAATTTTCTGACAATGCCATCTAACCTACTGTGATCGGGACGTCACAATAAAATATTCAATTAGAACTCATACTTTGGGTTCCAATAAAATCGGGAGGATGTGAACACGATTTTTGAAACATATTTTACAAAAATTTCCAGGACGCATGGTAATGTAAAGACATCAGTTACCGGCACGCTTAGTTTTCTGGTCACAGTCAAATCACCGTCCATGTATTAGCCGTAGCCCACTTAACTTTCTTCTTTCTATCAGTTTGGGGTAAAATATTGACTAACCAACGAATAAAGTAAAGTGGGCTGCGGCTATACGTGAAATACTTGTTTTTTTAATATTAAAAGCATGATGGCAACAATATCCGCATTGGTTCCTAATAGTCACATGGGTTAATCACACCTGTAAACCTTTTAATAACAATGCTTTTCCCCTGTCCCTGGCAGGTCCAAAGAGGTGTTTGAAATATTTTAGTGACAGAAACACGTAATAGGGCTATAAATTGTTGACGTTTGTTCAATCACGGAGAAACTGAGAGTAAACACTTCCATAGGAAGCACAACTATCAGTATAGTTGCGCCTCTGCCGTCAATTTCGGGGATTATGTCCATGCTCACATCACCTCATCCATATCCAGCCTCACGCATTTGCAACGCACACACGCGCAACTCGTTGAGCGACATGTCGATTCTCCTGGGTCCGTGAATTTAAGAGACGCGAAGGATTTATGGAAGTGTTACTCGCAGTTTCTCTCTGATTCAATACAATTTTTTAAATAGTATTTGAATTGGAAGATTGTACACTTTCATGAAAATTCAATTCGGCAACTACTTGGAATAGTAAGTAATAGGATTTGATAAGCACAAAATGTTGTCGAACGATGACAAGCTCAAATTCTAGCAGGCTATTTGTTACTAGAATATAATTAAAAATTGAATTTTCAAATGAATGCACGTATTACTTTAGGCCCAGAGTCCATGCCGTATCAAATATAGGCTGTTATTATATGATATACGAGTATGGCTATGCTCCCGGACACCTTAACCCCCAAGCGATTCACTGACGCACGACTCTAACAACACATATTTCAAAGATTTTTGCGATAAGAATGGCCATCAAAGTTTGAGACAACTTGAAAATCATTATGCAAACCTTTGCCATCCAGACCCTTCTCATCAACACAAAAATTCACTGGCTCAAATCTTACACCTTTTTTTATACGATATTTGTTTAAAAAAAAAAACGAAATTCACCGACTCACTTGTGCTTGCTGAACGCTCTACCTGTTTATAAAAGTGTAACATCGAGTGTAGCAGCACCGGTGTCTTTACCTTAGTAATTTCTAGAAAACTTGGCATGTTCATCAGGACCTCTACATAAACGGCTTCAGCAAAAAAAGCGTATGATCTACTCATAGTTTTTGGTTGTGTTGCTTTTTTCATAAAGTAATTTTTTTAATATTAAAAAAAAAACTTTTGCACCACGATTTTTTTCATTTTGAACTGTTTGAAAATTTTCCGGCAGATTTAAAAAACAGGTTTTTAGCACGTAGGTCATGGAAAACCTGAAAGTGTTTAAAAATTCAGGCATTTTGTTGAGGAAAAGTCAGAAAAACGACAGGGATTTAAAACATAATGCGAAAGTGATAGAATTTCTATAAAAGGCACTTTAAATAATTGTCAAGAATAATGAATTCAAACATTTTAATTTAAAATTGCTTTCCATTTATAATGAATCTATGTATATTATAAATGTTAAAAGATTATAATTCTAGTCTTAAAATTCATATTGCCAGGGATATAGAGAAATTGAAAGCCAATTGAAAGGCAAAAGTCAGGGGTTTCTTAAAATAAAGTTATGCAACCATCCTGGAAAAAAGACAATAAACCTTACCAGATTCTGGAATAAAATTTCGGAATAACTGAACTATGTTGAAAACTATAAAAATTTGAAAAAAACATTTATATTTTTTTGAAAACAAAATTTCTACAATTTTTGGAAGTAACTAAATTCTGAAAATACTCATAACTTAAAAAACAATATATTTTTTGGCAGAGCAATTCTACGACTTGAAGCGTAAAATCTGCCTGATTTGGAAAAGATCCTGTCAAAAATAAAAAGATCTTTATACTAGTATTGCCCCTTTTTAATTACAATAGAAAAATGTAAAACCACCTTTTTTTTAAATTGTGGATCGAACAATAAAGGGAATAAGAAATTCCACCACATCAGCTGCCACTATAAACTATTTATTCCATGAGCAGGAAAAATGCTTTAAGACCGGGAACTTTTTTTCTTGATAAATCGATAATGCGATTAATCGAATATATCAAAATTAATTACGATTATAAATTAATTGATGTAAATTTTTGGAATATCGTGTTTACTCACTCAAGTCAAATTTGATGAGGTGCAGAAGTTACCTGCAATTAAGAAAAAATACAAAAATATTAATCTAATATATACAATATATAATTTTAGGCTATTCTAGGGGTTTCCTTATGCTAAATATAGAGAAATTGTAAGGTAATTTATAAGCATTGGAAACACATATCAGCATTTTCAAAAGCACATAACTACTTCATTACACTAAAAAAGTAATGCTTAATGTATATTGTATACGATTATGCAGGATATGATTACGAATTCACGATCCAAGAACTGCATTCTCAGTTGTTAAGAATTTTTCAAGATAGTTCGCGTATAGCTGTTATGTATACTGAAAACTATGTGTAATAATCGGTTGCAAAATATTTATAACAAAAATAGTTTGCGATCGGTTATACCCAATTTTAACGTTGCATAATCAGTACACACATTTTAACATTTCACACTAAAAGATAATGTGATAAAATTTGAAAATTACTTTCTGCAAAACAGGCTACCTTTCTCTTTGGTACATAAACTTATTGATTTTTCCTTATTATATTTTTAACAGTTAAAAGCCGAATATTATTTTTAATGATCGCTTTAATATTTCCTCCTTATTTTGCACAAATTTTGGCACAATAATATATATATAATTATAATAATTTTTGCACAATAATAATTCGATGGAAATAATGCAATGAAAATAAAATACAAAATTTTTATTGGTGATTTTTTTATCGGAAGCATAGTTTTTTTTTTATTCGTAACAAATAACATTCAAAATAAAAACATTGCATTTTTGGATAAACAACACATATGGTGCGTTCACTAATGGTAATGTTCACTAACAATTTTTTTAATAGGATTCGCACTTTTTTTAATTATGAAAATAAGAGAATGCAAATACTTTTGATTCAATACCAATTCTAATTATTAATTGTGATAATATAAATTTATTGAAATTTTAGTCCAAAAATTATTGCCAAATAAGTAGCAAATAGTAAAGCAATCACGAAAAATAATAAGTTCACATTTCGGACAAAATCGAGTGCGAAGCATGAGATACGTGACGAGAATGTGTTCGTTAAAGCCTAAGGAGCTTTAACAAAAGAGAATTCACAATAAAAAAATTACAGTTGTTTATGCATTGACCTTAAACTCTAAAAGGTCTGTGCACATATGAGGAGGTGAAAAGCAAAAACGCACAAGTCACAAAATGAAATAAAATGAGTTAGGGTCATCTTTTAGATCTTTAATATGATGAGGAGGTGAAAAACAAAAGCACGCAAGTCAGAAAACGGACCCCCGTGAAGTTGACCCCCCCCCCCCGAAGTTCAAATTTTTAAAAATTTCCTTTTGCATACGTTTGTACGTCGTTTGTACTGTTTGTACATCCGATATTTTCGTTGGTACCCTCCTGGTTACGAAATTAGGGGCAAAATTGATTTCGGGGGGGCTAACTTCACGCATCCCCCTGAAGTTCAAATGTCTCAAATTTTCTTTTTGCATACGTTTGTAAGTCGTTTGTACTGTTTGTACATTTCATATTGTCGTTTGTACCCTCTTGGTTGCCCGGCTGTGGGAAAATCAAAATTTCGCGTCGTCCTCCCGAAATTAAAATTTCTCAAATTTTGTTTTTGCATATGTTTGTACGTCGTTTGTACTGTTTGTACATTTCATATTTTCGTCTGTACCCTATTAGTTTCCGGGCTTTATATACAGTACAAACAACGCACAAACGTATGCGAAAGGAAATTTTAAAAAATTTGAATTTCGGGGGGCCAACTTCACGGGGGTACAAAACGGAATCTATGATATGTCGAGGCGGTGAAAAACAAAAGCGCACAAGTTAGAGAACGGAAAAAATTGAGTAAGGTTTATCTTTCGGATCTTTCCAATCAATTATATTGCTTGGAATAGTCAAAATCGAGAAACCTCACGAACATCAAGAACGTGATAATCACGTGATTTGTAGCTCGATTTTGACTTTCAAGACATCTAGTTCTTTAACCAGACCTTTTTGATAAAAATTCCACAAGTTAGAGCATTTTCGAAATTCTTGAAACTTATTTTTTTTTAATTTGAAAATTCTATGGACGGATATTTAAGGTAGACAAAAATACAAACAATTTACCCCAATGGACAGTATTCACGCTGAAATGCTTAAACACGGTGGTGAGTACATACCACATAGACTGTGCGAACTAATAAATCTATG
>JAAAKG020145553.1:0-10864 GCA_010014905.2 Druon quercuslanigerum | reverse complement strand
AAATAATTTTCAAATAAACGATATTTTATAGCAAAAAAGAAGAAAATTCAAATATTATAATAATAATAAATATATAATAATATATAATAATAATAATCAAATTCAAATATATATAATAATATAAAATTTCAAATAAATAAAATAAATATTTTATTAAAATAGTTTAATTTTCAGCCATAAAAATTAATTTTTAACGCAGAATTTCAACTTTGAACAAAATTTTTTTAACTAAAATAAGGAATCTTCAACTAACATAGTTAAATTTTCAGTTAAAAATATTAATTTTTTGCAACAATAAAATTTTATCCAGAGTTGAATTTTCAAAAAAATAAATAAATCTTTAACAATAGTTTGAGTTTTTAAGCAAATAGGTCAATTTTAAAATCAAAAAGTATTTTATAGCAAAAAAGTAGAAACTTCAAATACTTCAAATACTTTCAACTAAAAATGAAAAAATAACATTATTGCTTTAAAAAAATAATTTCAAATAAATCAAATAAATATTTCATCAAAATAGTTTAATTTTCAGCCAAAAAAATTAATTTTTAACGCAGACTTTCAACTTTCACTTAAAATTTTTTTAAACTAAAATAAGAAATCTTTAACTAACATAGTTAAATTTTCAGTTAAAAATATTAATTTTTTGCAACAATAAAATTCTATCCAGAGTTGAATTTTCAAAAAAATAAATAAATCTTCAACAATAGTTTGAGTTTTTAAGCAAATAGATCAATTTTAAAATCAAAAAGTATTTTATAGCAAAAAAGAAGAAAATTCAAATACTTCAAAAACTTACAACTAAAAATTAAAAAATTACATTATTGCTTTAAAAAAATAATTTCAAGTAAAAAAAAACAAATATTTCATAAAAATAGGTTAATTTTCAGCCAAAAAAATTAATTTTTAACGCAGACTTTCAACTTTCACTTAAAATTTTTTTAAACTAAAATAAGGAATCTTCATCTTTCATCTAGAGTTGGATTTTCAAAAAAATAATTAAATCTTCAACAATAGTTTGACTTTTTAAACACAAAGATCAATTTTAAAACCAAAGAATAAATTTTTAATCGAGGGAAAAGAATTTTTAACCTAATAGTTGAATTTTTATAAAATGATTTATTATTTTTAACAAAAAATTTCAACTTTTGTCCAAGTGTTTGAATTTTCGATTAAAAAATTAATGTTTAACAAATAGTAAAACTTGCAATCAAAGAGATAAATATTCCACTAAAATCTTCAATCGAAATCATAAATTTTCAGTTATGAAAATTAATTTTCAACAACTAAAATGCCCAATCTTCATGGAAAAAATGATTGAAATGAAAGATTGAATGAAACTATTTAATTCCATTTCTTTTCAAAAATATTAATTTTTGTTTTAATTTACTGACAAGAATATCATCTCTGGTTGGCCGCAAAACTTCATTTTCAAAATTCCTAGATTCTTTTATAAAGGAAATAAAAAAATTTCAAATTTAAATTTACCTGATTTACTTGTTTTTCCTTAACTACGACCACCCTGTAATAGGACTGTAATAGGACAAAGAAAATTACGATAATACATTAAAAACAAGTTTTTTTTATTAAAAAATCTATTCTCTCTTATATTTATTATATTTTATACAATAATTTCTATTGCTATCTGAAAAATAATAACAGAAAAAATGTCTTTAGATGTCTGCTAAAATTTTCTAATTTTTATTCTTTTAACACTTTCCTCCTCTCGTTTGAAGACTTTTCAGAAAAAGAATCAGAATCATTTTTCTTTGGACTTGCCCTTTCTTTCATCTCCTTTTTCATTTCCTTAATATTACCAGTCTCCTCCTCGTCTTTATCTTCCGTTTCTTTACAATCTTCTCTATTTTCTTCCTTATAATCTTGCACTCCATTAAAAGATCCAAAAGCCTTATCATCCCCCAGACAGTTTGGCGAGATTTGCATCATCGTGACTGGAGATTGCATCCTGGCAATACTCTTCTCTGAATTTTGGGAGTCCTGAGAAGACCCAAAACTTCCAGGAATATGATTAATTTGAAAATTTCCTTTCTTGAACTCCTTACAACTTTCTTCCTCTGATCCTAGTCCCAAAACGTCTTCAATATTCATGGAAAAGGAAAGGGTACTTAAGGAAGCATCCGGAACTTGGGAAAAATCTTCAAAATTGGGAATATCGTCCTTAGAGGATTGATCTTTGGAAGAGGAAGGTTCATTATTGGTTATGGAAGCAGGTCCCTCCTCTTTCAAGGAAGAATTTTTTTCCTCCTTTGATGAAAATATTTTTTCCTCCTTTAATGAAGAATGACTCTCCTCTCTTAAGAATATTTTCTCCTCCTTTAAAGAGGAATTAGTCTCCTTCCTCAAGGTGTCTCTCTCCCCATTCAATGAAGAACTTTTCTTGCCACTCAAGGGCGAACTTTTAATTTCCTCCTCCATTGATGAAATTTCCTTACCACTAGAGGAAGAACACTCCTCTCTAAATTCTTCTTTGAGGTTCACCAAAGGTGGTTCTCGAATCTCTTCATTTGTACAAATTTCCTCCGTCCTTGTAACGTCCTTTATTCTTTCCCTCGCCGAAAATTCCCGCTCATCTAGAGAACCTGAAGACTCTCCTTCATTTTCTTTCTCGTCTCTTTCCTCATTTCTGATACTTATATTTTCAATAGCATTGCCTCCTTTACTCCCTCCTTCCTCTATTTCATTCGTTTCCTCCACCTTACTTTGTCCTCCTTTTCCTTCCCTCTCCTCTTCAAGCGATTCCAAAAAATGATGATCATCCTTCACTGCTCTTTCCTCTTCACCCCCATCCACAATATTCTCCTCCTTTCTTGAAACCTCTTCTCTTAAAACTCCATCCTCCAGAGAAATAGATCCCGAAATACTCCTCACAGTCTCGTCTAAACTTGTCAATTCCTCTATTACAATTCCTTTTGGAGTTCCAGGTAACGCTAAAGGTTCCCGAATACTTATACTTTCTCCTGAATCACTGGGATTCTCCACTTCCAAGTTCTTATCAGATTCTACTATCGGGATATCTAGTTGATTCTCCTCATCCTCTACACTCGTTATAAAATTGAGATAGTTATTCTGGATCATTGGGTCTTCCTTCGAGAGGAGGAGAAAGTCAACTATGGGCCCAATTGTAGGATTAAGGCCTAAATGGAAAGGGGCTTGTTTCAGGAAAATATTTCCCTGCTCTGATTGGTTATAACCATCTGGAAGGTCAGAGGGAAAGTGAATTTCTTCTTGGGGGCAATAATACATGCCAGGATAAGTGCAAGATATATTTGATCCCAAGTGATTTCCGACTCCTTTGGTTTCATTCAGACCGTTCGGTTCGTTTTTATCTCCTCCAATCTTATCATGTTCTTGGGGTTTGTCCCCTCCATTATCCTTTCCTTCACTTTTAACCTTTCCATCACTTTTATCCTTTTCACCACTTCCTATACTGTCATCCCTTCTGCTATTTTTATCCTTTCCATTATTTTCATCCCTTCCTCCACTTTTATTTCCTTCATCCTTTGCATATTTCCCTGCCTCTTCATTCCTTTCTTCTAAGGAGGAACTTCCATGAGATTTTTTCTTCCCAAAATCCTTTTTTTTTAATTCAAAGACTGGCAATGGTACACAATCGTGAAATTCTCCAGTGTGTTGAAGTCCATTTGCAGCAAAGGCGCTTTCCAAAGAAAGGGTTGTTCTGTGAATTGCATCTTCTCGTCTCAAACGTTTTCTGGCATTGTATCGGCGATAATTATTTTGTATCGTTGTTGCGGCTTGATTAACTTCCTCGATGGGTGACAAAAGCGACTCTGTTATTGTCCCAGGCTCGACCTAGGTAACATTTTCACAAAGAACTTTTTTACACAAACAGGTGTGACTGTTTTGTGAAATACGTGCTGGACTTATTAAGCGACTTCCGGTTCGTTTCAATTGACCTTCCGGGCTCTTCCTACGTGGATTATAAACCGTGAAACGTGCTGTATCAACTTAGCCTTTTTATAGAACAATAAATTTGTAATGTTGTTTGATAAAATTAGAATTCTTTGCATTAAATTTCGTTTTCTTTTCAATTTTTTTATCGAATAGTGAAATTGTTTTGTAATTTATGACAAACGTGAAATTTTTAACGAACTAGAAGTCTCTTAAGATATTTTGAGCATTGTGATACTGTAAGAGTTTAAAGGGACTCAAGAAATATATTTATGGGGAGGCAAGTTTTTGAATAAAGGCTTCAAGTTTTGAAAATTATTTAAATAATTATTTAATTGATACAATTTTATTGATCATTCAATTGCAGTATTTGATTTATCAATATCATAAAAATAATTGAAAATTATTATGGAATTAGTCGGGAATGTTCACGTAATAAAATTTTTCTTATTTCCAAAAATTGCCTTATATTATGTTTTATATATATATATAGTGAAAATGTAAGTAGGTAAAGTATGGAATGTGAGGGGAAATAAAGGGGAGGGGGTCGCAGGGAGTAAGAGGAAATTGGTAGAGAGGAAGTGAGGATTAACGAGGGGAGAGAAAGTAGAGAGAGAGTGTGGGGTAAACAAAAAGGGGATAGTGAAGGAAGGGAAAGCAGTAGTAGTTATGGTAAACGAGGTAAGGAAAGTTGGGAAGTGAGGGGAAATAAGTGAAGGGAATGTGAGAAGAAACGGGGGAGGGAAATTAACTGAAGTGAAAGTAGGGAAAGTAGGGATAAATAAAAGGGGAGGAAAAGTAGGGAGAGCAGGGATGAATAAAATGGTAAAATAGGGGAAGCAAAGGGAAGGACAGGCAGAGTAGGGAAAGTGAGAAGAAATTCGTCGACCGTTAGTAGGGAAGTGAGAAGAAATTCAGGAAGGGTTAGTATTGAAGTGAGGAGAAATGAGGATAAACGGTGGGATGAACAATGGGATGGAAATAAAGAGGAAAGCGGTAGGTAAGGAGTAATTAAGAGAGAGAAAGTATGATTAAGGAGGGGTGGGGAATTAGAGCAATTTAGGGAAAAGTAGTCAAGAAAAGGTAGTGAAAGTGTGGAAAGATAAGGGGAGACGAAGTACGGGAAAAATTGAAATTATGGAAGGTGAAGTTATAGGTAATGATGGGATTTAAGGTAGTGGAATTTAAAGGAAATTAGGGGATGGAAAGGGCTGATAATTGGTGGAAAAGAGGGAAAAGAAAGTAGTGGTGAGGGGAGTAAGAGAAGTAAGAAAAAAATCAGGGAGGGGCAGTAAGGAAGAAGAGAGAAGTACGAAAAGTGAGTTTTTGTTAGGAAAAGCAGGAGAAATTAGTAGAAATTTGGGTGAGTAGGGTAGGAGAAGTGCAGGTTGGGGAAGGGAATTAGAGGAAAGGGAGTGCCAGCTGGGGAAAATAAGAGAGAGAGAGAGAGGAGCAGAGGAAAAAGTTGGGGGAGGTAAGCGAAGTGAAGGGAGGGAAAGTAAGGGAATGTAGGGGGAACAGTATTAGGATATCCATCTGTCCGTCGTACTTTTTTCAAGAAGGGAAGTGGGAGGAAAGTATATGAGTGGAATTAGGGGAGGTGTGGGGAAACTAGAGGGGAAATTAGGGGATGTGTCTAGAAATAAGAGAAGAGGATGAGAAGAAAAACAAACGGAGAGGAAGTAGAAGAAATTTGTTGGAAGGCAAGTAGGTGGCAGGGGGAGTAGGAGAAGTGAGAGAAAATAAAAAGAGGGGAATTTAGGGGAGAAGAAATATTGGAAGTGAGGGGTAATGAAGGGTAAGAAGTCGAAACAATTGGGGAAGGGAGTAGAAGAAGGCGAAAGTGAAGGGTGTGTACTGGATAAGGAAGAGAAGCTGGGAAAGTGAGGAGAGCGGAAGTAGATGAGGAAGAAGTTAGGAAAGAGAGGGGAGAAGGGCGAAGTAAGAGGAGGGAAATTTGGGGGATGAAGGCAGAACTGTATGTTAATTAGGGTGGTCATTATTTACTCTTAGTGGATATTTTTTTCGAAGTTTTTTGGTTTCACCGCCCCCCCCCCCCTATTTTGTTTGTAAGACCAAAAAAAGTATCTCCACTAAATTTGAGGGAAATCGTTTAATATCAACATGTGGCCCAAAGTACACAAAGTTTCTCATGCACAATTATGATTTTCAGACTATCTTCCAAAAATATATATCTACACGAATTTTTTTTCAAAATTGCAAAATGGTGGATCCCTAAATTTGAACAAAAATTACCATTTCTACAATTAATAACAAAATCTCGTCAAATTCTTACAAGAGGCATATTTATTTATTAGAAAGCACATGATCACAATTACAATTTAAAATTTAAAAAAAATTCAAGATGGCCTCCCAAATTTTTTTTTTCAAAATCATTATTTCTTTGTTTCAATTGGACAACTTTTCAGTTGTCAATTAAAATGCTACATTATTCTTAAACAAAAAAATTTTTATGTATAAAAGTCAAAATCTTGAAAAATAAAAAATGGCGCCTTATGAAATACTCAAAAACTCGTATTTTCTATGCTTTTCGTGCAAAAATCTTCAAATTTGGAAGAAAAATAAAACTGAATTGTTGCAAAAGTTTATAGCTGGAAATCGATCTCGAAATTTTTACTAAAGCAAAAATGGTGGGTCATTATTATTTTCAAAAGATACATATTTTTTACAAACATAAACAAAATATGAAATACATTTTCGGAAAGGATTTATTTATTCCAAAATCACTTGCTTGAAAAATTCGTAAAGCTTCAGTATACTAAAAAAAAAAATTTCTTTATAAAATTTAAAACTTTTTACCGACTAGTCAGAAATGTTGATTTTCTTGGTTATTTGATAAGCTAATCTTTCCAACTAAAAAAATTTACGTTTTGAGAAACACTAAATCCCTTCCGAAAATTCGTTTCATGTTTTATTCAAATTTGTAAAAATGATGTAACTTTTTGAAAATACTAAAGAGGCGCTATTTTCACTTCAGTGACAATTTTGAGATTTACTTCCTACCATACATTTTGTAACAATTTTTCTTAAAAATTTGAAGACCTTTGTACAAAAAGCATAGAAAATACGAATTTTCGAGTATTTCTTCAGGTGCAATTTCCAATTATTCAAAAATCTTAAAAAATGTCAGTGGAAATAAAGAAATGATAAGTTTGAAAAAAATTTGGGTGGCCATCTTGAATTTTTTTGAAATTGAGAATTATTATTGTGATCCCATGTTTTCTAATAAATAAATCTGTCTCTTGTTAGAATTTGACGAGATTTGTTTATGAGTTGCAGAAATTGTAATTTTGGTTCAAATTTAGATATCCACCATTTTGTAAACTTTAATGAAAAAAAATTTCGTTTGGATATATTTTTTTCAGCATAGTCTAAAGATCATACTTGTAAAAGAGCTAAAGGATTCCAAATAAATTCAAAAAAAATTTACATTTGAAATTTTACGGTACTTTTCCCCATGTTAATTGCATGAGAAAATTTGAGGATGTGAAGAAAAACAAACGGACAGGAAGTAGAAGAAATGGGTTGGAAGGCTAGTAGGAGGAACTCTTAGAAGTGAGGGGTAATAGAGGGAAGAAGTCGAGACAATTGGGTAAAGGAGTAGAAGTAAGTGTAAGTGAAGGGAAGCAGGGAAAATGTTTAAAAACAAGGGTGAGAGGAGAGGAAGTACTGGCTAAGGCAGAGAGAAGTGATAGAGGAAGTACTAATCTCAGGAAGGGTTAGTAGGGAAGTGAGGAGAAATAAGGATAAACGGTGAGATGAACAATGGGATGGAAATAAAGGAGGAAGGGAAAGGGAAGGAGTAATTAAGGGAGGGAAAGTATGATTAATGAGGGGAAATTTGTTGGAAAGCTAGTAGGAGGAACTATTGGAATCGAGGGGTAATAATGGGGGAGAAGTCGAGACAATTGGGGAAGGGAGTAGAAATAAGTGTAAGTGAAGGGAAGCAGGGGAAAAATTTTAAAAACAAGGGTGAGAGGAGAGGAAGTACTGGCTAAGGAAGAGAAGTCGGGGAAGGGGAGTGTTAGCTAGGAAAGTGAGGAGAGAGGAAGTAGTAAATTGAGAAAGGGTTAGTAGGGAAGTGAGTGATAGAGTAATTAAGGGAGGCAAAGTATGATTAATGAGGGAAAATTTGTCGGAAAGCTAGCAGGTGGAACTATTAGAAGTGAGGAGTAATAGAGAGGGAGAAGTCGAGATAATTGGGGAAGGGAAGAAGTAATTAAGGGAGGGAAAGTATGATTATTGAGGGGAAATCGGTTGGAAGGCTAGTACGAGGAACTATTAAAATCGAGGGGTAATAGAGGGGGTGAAGTCGAAAAAATTAGGGAAGGGAGTAGAAGTGATTAAGGGAGGAAAATTATGATTAATGAGGGGAAATTTGTTGGAAGGTTAGTAGAAAGAAATTTTAGAAGTGAGGGGTAATAGAGGGAGAGAAGTAGAGAAAACTGGGGAAGGGAGTAGAAGTAAGTGTAAGTGAAGGGAAGCTGGGAAAATGTTTAAAAACAAAGGTGAAAGGAGAGGAAGTACTGGCTAAGGAAGAGAAGTAGGGGAAGGAGAGTGTTAGCTAGGAAAGTGAGGAGAGAGGAAGTAGTAAATTGAGGAAAGGTGAGTAGGGAAGTGAGGAGAAATGAGGATAGACGGTGAGATGAACAATGGGATGGAAATAAAGGGAAAAGTGGAAGGGGAGGAGTAATTAAGGCAGGGAAAGTATGATTAATGAGCGAAAATTTGTTGGAAGGTTAGTAGGAGGAACTATTAGAAGTGAGGGGTAATAGAGGGAGAGAAGTCGAGGCAATTGGGAAAGGGAGTAGAAGTAAGTGTAAGTCAAGGTAAGCAGGGGAAATGTTTAAAAACAAAGGTGAGAGGAGAGGAAGTACTGGCTAAGGAAGAGAAGTAGGGGAAGGAGAGTGTTAGCTAGGAAAGTGAGGAAAGAGGAAGTAGCAAATTCAGGACGGGTCAATAGGGAAGTGAGGAGAAATGAGGATAAATGGTGAGATAAACAATGGGATGGAAATAAAGGGGAATGGAAGGAGTAATTAAGGAAGGAAAATTATGATTAATGAGGGGAAATTTTTTAGAAGGCTAGTAGGAGGACATATTAGAAGTGAGAAGTAATAGAGGAGAAGTCGAGAGAATTAGGGAAGGGAGTTGAAGTAAGTGTAAGTGAAGGGTGTGAGACCAAGAGGAATCTAAAGTCGAAAAATAAGGACCACCCTAATGCTAATTTTTGCACCTTTTTCCCCTATTTCGTTTGATAAGGAATATTTGATCTTTTCCACATTCTGTAGACTTGTGACTACCATTTCAAAACATCGATAACATTTAACAAGTCTAAAATTACACCTGACTAAAGTACGTAATCGAAGCTCTTACTACTAAGTGCAACAAGCAGTTACGAAATTGTTGAATTGTAAAGGATTCTATATGTACAGACTTGTAGAAACTAAACTTAATTCAATTATCTTCTGCCTGATAATTTACGACAGTCATGCAATAATAAGCATTCAAGGAGATGATGATGTCTTTACGCACTTCAAACTAGGGAACTGTACGAACATGTAGTGAGTCAGGACTTGATTGATGTCACTTTGAAGCACTTATTCGGAACTTTTTTTTTAACAAAGAAACTTTCTTATTACAAATGATGTCTCTGAGTAAACAGTAATTTTAAATTTTTATTAATTTTTAATTTTTAATTTAATTTAATTTTTTCTACCTCCGTCACCCCTCAATGAGGATGGTAATAAAAATCTTTTAAATAAAATTAATGTAAATACCATGCTAGATTTTCAACAAAGAAAAGAAGACTTTTTAACTAATTAGAAGACATCAATTTTTTACCGAATAATATATTTTTCAACTTATTTATCAAAGAAAAGAAGGAACTTTAAACAAACAATATAGATTTTCAACTAAAAATTTGAGTCTTATAAAATGAATTATTAACATAATAGTTTAACATTACACAAAAAAATTTAAATTTGTAACCAAATAGTTAATTTTTAAACTAACAACTATGAATTTTCCATAATAAGTTTTTTAACCCAAAAAGAAGAATCCTCTACAAAGCATTTAAATTGTTAACCCAAAAATATAATTTTTCAATTAAAAAGGTTAATTTTTTGTCAAATAGTAAGATTTTAAGAAAAATTCTTAAATTTTTTACTAAATTATTAAATTTCTAAACAAAAATATATGAATTTTCAACAAAGAAGTTAATTTTTAATTCTTAAAGTTTAATTTCATAAATAATTGTTGGATTTTCAAGTTAAGAAAAATAATTTCAACCAAAAACCAAATTTGTTTAAAGTTTATTTTGTAATGAAAAAATATGAAGTCTCAACAAAACATGTAAAAGATAAAATTTTAATTCAAAATAAAAAATATAATCAATTCATTTAAACGAAACGATTTTTTAACAAAATATTGTAATTTTATCCAAAACAGATTAATGTATAAATAAACAGTTGCGTTTTAAATAATTTAACCAATTTTGAGCAAAATAAAAGAATTTTCTAGCACATAGAATTATTTTCAAACAAAAATGGAATTGTTACAGTTTCAACCAAAATATTAATTTTCAACTAAAATAATGAATCTTAAATAAATGAATTTTCAACAAAAAAAAAGACTTTTTAACAAAGAGGATTAGTTTTATAAAAATAGAATAGTTAAATTTTCAACCAAGGAGGTTCATTTTCAACAACAACAAAAATACATTTTTAACAAAGAAGTTCAACTTTAAAACTGGTGCTTGAATCATTGCAAAAAATAATAAACTTCTAAATAATAATAATATTTATTAATTTTTAGATGTTAATTTTGTTTTTCTACTGGTGTATATCAATATTATTAAAATATTGATAAATCTTAAGATTGCGAAAAAAATGTCTCTATCTCCGCTGGGATCTAAACC
>JAAAKG020145551.1:0-10864 GCA_010014905.2 Druon quercuslanigerum | reverse complement strand
TTAAAAATTGATTTTATGTGGGTATTATATACTTTTATATTTGTTGCAAAAGTTGAATTTCAAGTTTCGAAATTGAATTATAGTCACTGCTAAGAACTGGAAGGCTCCGGGTGTGGACAGGGTGCACAGCTGGAGAAAAAACAGACTGTTCAATGAACGTTAATGAACGTTGCGAATATCCCCGTAGAAAATGATTCAAATATTCACTATTCTCATGGACCTCCACGAGACCTTGAAACTGATTCCTAATATCCAGTAGGGCAGGAAGCTTACAGCTTATATCATAAACATTATGGTCAACGTTCTGATCCACCACCCTCATGAGGTCTCGAAGCTAGCATTTAGTATAAACAACATCATGATCCTGCACATTCAGTAGTCCGCAATCCTAAATAATTCTATAAAGAGTTTTGCAAAGCATTTCCACGTCGTCCACATTATTGCGTATTTTCCTGGAGATTCTGAATTGGACAATCGAAACTAACCTCGCTCTTCTTAAAACATGGACGCGGCGGAGCATTATTTCGCAAACAAAAAAGCTGTTTTTTTACGGCAGTGAAATCTAAAACTTATGCGACTTTTTTGTCACCGAATGAGTCCATCTTAGACTTGCCATGTTAGAAATGTATGCGAGGCTAAGATCTAAAAGGTTTTTCTGCATTTTTCATCTCACTTGGCTAAAAGTAAAAGTAAATGCGTGTGAAATTTTTCTGAAAAACGAGTCTAGCGATTTTTTTTTTATCCTGAAATGCTCGTGTTGCTCCATTGGGTTGAGCTTGATCCAGATTGACCGTGATATTTTTTGTGATATTTATTCAGAATCTTAAATTGATTTTCTAATTGAGAAATATTTACTAGTCGTAGCTAAGTTTGTGGTTATTTGTAGTTGTTCCCTGACGCTGGTATTTCGTGTGTTTACTTGGCATATAGTCTGTCACTCAAATCAGTTCGACCGTTGATGGGAAGCAGTAGTATTGTTAGATCGGGTGCTAATCTGAAAAATTTCACCCGATCCCAGCAGTTACAGTCTGTGGCGGAATCAATACGACGATCCAACAAAAGTCTTGTGCACTCTGAGGACACGGAGCGATCCAAGGACGACCGCCTTCTGCATTTTCTCCGCAACTGTTTAAACATATTGTTCACATGCAGGGATGCTTTTTAGGCTATTAATCAGTGAAAGCTTGGCACCTCCAAGAGCATTGATGATAAGGACGAATAATTTAACTGAATATTCCGAGTACAATCGTCGCAAATCCCTTACGAGGTCTCTATACCTCTCTTTCTTTTCATTCTCCTGCCTATGATTTTTTTGTCAGCTGGTGCTGAAAATTCGATAACAAACATGGTTCGCTTCTCGAAGTCAAGGAGAACTATGTCAGACCTTGAGTGTGTAATAGAACCAATTGTCGAGAATATAAAGTTCCAATATATTCGGCACTTCTCATTCTCGACAATTGATTTTATTTCCCTAGGAGCGTTTAGCAGAGCGATATTAAGGATAATGCCGTATGAGTGACAGAGATGATAATAAAGTACTCTTAGTGCCGCATTGTGCCTTTGGATGTAGGTCGTTCCCGCATGAGTTGGATAACTAGATAGTATGTGTCCTAGATGCT
This sequence comes from Druon quercuslanigerum, assembly GCA_010014905.2. NCBI lineage: Eukaryota > Metazoa > Arthropoda > Insecta > Hymenoptera > Cynipidae > Druon > Druon quercuslanigerum. The sequence continues at coordinate 9,245 of JAAAKG020145551.1, read as the reverse complement.
CGGCATGTGCATGGCACGCCCTGCAGCTATCATCGGGAATGTCTTGGCTCAAAATGTGCCGACGGTATTTTAAGGTGCAAATGACACCATCTTGACATGCCAAAATGAAACCCTCCGTGCCCGACTTCAATCCGCGTGATATAAGGAAAGCAAAAGTTGGCTCACACGAGATTGACTGATCCTCCACATTTATGTGGAAGATGCTGTGCATCCTCTTATCGAGGAGCTCTTCCCGGAAGTTTTTCTCCTTTGCTTTCTGAATCCAGACTTTCAGGATTGAGTACTGAGAATAGATAAGATTTGATGTATTCTACTCACTCCTGATACTGAAATTAAGTCCGAGTGTTTCAGCAGCCTCCTCCGCTGCTTTGTACAGAAACGCTCCTTTGTCCTCTTCTTCATGCTTCCTGGCCATTTTAAGAAGAGGATCTCTTTCATTTGCGACTCTATGTGCTGTACCCGAAATAATCCTGTTATCAAGACATTCAATATTCAAAATTCCGCGACCTCCTTGAGGGCGTGACATGTAGAGTCGCGGAACAGAAGACTTAAGATGCATGCTTTTGATTATGTGCACAACCTTTCGTGTCCCGATATCAAGGGATCTGATCTTGTTCTTCGTCCATGGAACCACTTCAAATGAATAGAGTAATACCGGGACGGCAAGCATGTTCCTTGCAGATACTTTGTTCCTCGGCGACAGTTCGGAAGACCAAATCTGCCGAATGAGACGTTTATATCTGCTTCGGAGAGTATCCTTTATAGATGTCATATCCTGAATGCGGCTCTGTGGCACGTCCAGGTACGTATAAGTCTCTCCAGCGCAAAGGTGTCGTATAGCGCTTCTATCGACGATCTCAGGGCCTTTAGAGATGCCATTAAGTTTTCCTCACTTCAAATAAACCTTGACGCATTTTTCTAACCCAAATTCCATTCCTATAGTAAATCTGGTTTTCCAAAGTGGCATCAATCTCTCTATGCACCTCACGACTTGCGGATGGACCTTTAAGCTTTTCAAAAGACAGATGATAAGTTTATGGGAGGTCGAATCGAAAACTTTCCGGTAATCAATCCAGGCAATCGATAGGTCACGCTGGTAGGATGCTGAGTCTTTGCCATTCTTTGAGCCACCGATTGTCCGATTTAGAATAGCTGTGAATATCTTATACAGTGTGTTCAGACAAGTGATTGGCCTGTACTTCTTTAAGTCAGCGAAGTTGCCCATTTTTGGCAGGAGTACTGTGCACCCTTTCACCAAGCACCATTTATGTATTAATTTGTTTTATACAAAACATGTATAAAACCAATGAATATTATATATAATACTTCACACTATGTATAAACTATGCATAATATTTTTGCCTAGGTAGTCATGGCTCCTGGACCTACACCTGTGCAAGTTTTGTGTGCGCTCCTATAAGGGAATTTTTTTGTGTAAAATAAACACAGAATTAGGCAAAAATACATTTTTATTATTTTTAGACTAACTCACTAGCACCAGACTAGCACCTAATTGTTCTGCCCAATCTAGTCCTAAGGCAAGCAATTTTGTTACACCTCTAATTAGAACCACATCATTCTTTCTAAATAGTGCGGCATTAGGGTTTAGACGGTCTATGCTGAGCCGCATCAGAATATTGAATTTTTTCCACCATAGCAGTAACATTTTTGCTGTGCTTAGATACATGAAAGGAAAAAGCGCTCCTTATTTAGAAAAAATTGCTAAAAATGCCTTAAAATGTCAGAAATTTATTCTGATACATTTTTTGTACCTAAATACAATAACGTAACTCATTAACAATTTTAAGTAACCAACTATGTTTGGGAAAGGTTTTTTCTGCAGTTTTCACTTCCCTTAGACAAATGCCCAACTAAACTTGAACCGTCTAATCAAAATCGGCTGCAGACGGTATGGGTTACTTGGCAGGGATACATTTTCTATATGTTACTGTCCAAAAAATGTCTACATTTAAGTAATAAAATAAAAATGAAATTATGTTATTTATTCAATATATTTTAACATTTTCATTTCAATGAGAAGATATTAGTTTTCCGTAAAAACTGGCCATCACTTGCTGTTGTCGTTGACGTCTCACAGTGGGACGAAAATCACGACTCTGGACAAATTGATTTTCCGACTACAATGTTCATCTGATTTAAACGGGTTTTTTAAAATTGAAGCTGATGAAAATTCGCATGATCTTATCAGAGCGTATATTCGAATTAAGACTCTATTTTTAATATTTATTGACAAAAATAAAATAAATTTTTTTTTTGACTTTTGAAGAGTACTATTTCCAAGAGAATGCCCAGATTCATTCCCAAATACCCAGAATGAGTATAGGAACTATCCAGTATAATTGTCTAGTGCTGTATGATAAACTAAAAAATATATTTAATTTGTTAGAAACAAATAAGTGGATGAAAATGGTTTCATATGGTTTGACGGTGTATGGTCACTTAATTCTCACTCTATTTCCTCAATTGATCAACAAAAATAATTTTTGTGCTATAACCGTGAGGATTCATGACTAAACAATTATTATTATAAACAAATAAAGAAAACTATTTTTGGCTTCAGCGATGGGTGACGAAGAGAATAGTCATTTTTCATGGAATAAGCTTCATAGAGCTTGTGAATAATACGCAGTTATCATATCTGCTCATATAATAACAATTCGCAATTTTTCAAACGATCTTAGCTAATAGTTGCATTATTCGGCTATTTTTCGTCACACAAACTCCGTTCTTTGGATGTATTTAATTGCTAATGACTAATCTTCGAATAAAGTTAAGGTATTTGGATAAATAATAAGAACTGCCATTGTTGTAAAACAATTTCATGAACAATTACTCACCTTTTTCTATTCGTCATGGAATGAATAGCGGTTTTCACCCAGAAACAACTGCAGATCTCCAATTGATGATACCCATTAATTTGTTTTCGATCATCCGATAACAATTGTTGATTATTTAAACAAAATGTAATAAACAAATACACAGTTGCGCCATTTTTCGATATTCTTACTTCGTTTTCAGGACTGGATTAACTGTATATGACAAATTTTTAAACCCCATTTGTTATCATCATGAACAATTTCATGAGAATAATATTAATATTAATTCGATACGCACACCAGACTTAACGTCTGATTCAAAAGTAAAACTTCTGCTTCTGGATGCAGTGGTCTTTCTGGCTTCACGAACTCACTTCTCAGACTTGATAAATAAAAAACATTGGAGAATAGAAGATAATGCAACAAGTCTGTGCTGGTGTCGATGTGACTTGTCTTACTTGTATTATTCTCTCTGCATGTATTTGTTTGTTACATTAGTTTAAATATTCAACGATTGTTATCGGATGATCGAAAATAATGAATGGGTATCATCAATTAGTGATCTGCAGTTGATTCTGGGTGGAAAACGCTTTTCATTCCATGACGAATAGAAAAGATGAGTAATTGTTCATGAAATTTTTTATAACAATGGCAGTTATAATTATTTATCCAAATTCTCTAACTTTATTCGAAATAAATCCCAAAAAACGGAGTTTGTGTGACAAACAATTGCGAATTGTTATTATATGAGCAGATATGATAACTGAGTATAATTCACGAGCTCTATGGAGCTAATTCCATGGAAAATGACTATTCTTTTCGTCACCAATAGCTGAATCCAAAAATTGTTTTTCTAATTTGTTTATAATAATAATTTTTATTCATGACTCCTCACGGGTATGACACAAAAATTAGTTTTGTTGCTCAATTGAGGAAATCCAGTGAGAATCAAGTGACCATACACCGTCAAAAAATATGAGACCATTTTCATCCACTTGTTTGTTTATAACAAATTGAACACATTTTTTGATTTATCTTACGGTACTGGAAAATTGTACTGGAGAGTTCCTCTACTCATTCTGGGTATTTGAGAATGTATCTACGTATTCTATTGGTAATGATACTCTTCAAAAGTCAAAAAGAATTTTTTTTCATTTTTGCCAATAAATAAAAAAATAGAGCCTTAATTCAAATATATGCTCTAAAGATAATGCAAATTTTCATCAGCTTTAATTTTTTTTAAACCGTTTAAATTGTCCAGAGTCGTGATTGTCGTCCCACTGTGCGTCTGTATCACGGATAACTTTTGAAAGACTAATCAGATTGTATTGCGCCGTTTCAAACGTTTTAAGGGACCAAAAAGTGGAATTTTTCAGACGACTAGTTTATCCCCTTTTCCAACTACCCAAATTTTTCGGGCAATTAGACGCAGCCTTGAAAAAAATGTTTTTACGATCATTCTGGTATGTAATCATGTATGAGTGTTAATCAAACCAAACGCTTTAAAATATAATAAATAAAAATAATTTATTATCCAATTATGATTATAGTGGTTCACTCCCTGATACCTTCAGCAAATATTTATTTCAATTATATAAGTAGCGTTTTAATCAAAATGAAACTAAATACACACAATTGGCATGTTATTCCTATTACATGTCATCTGGCCAATTCTGCAATGAAAAGTATATTAATGTTCATAAGTTAATCTTAACCTTCATGACAAATTCTGATGAATAATGTCCACTGATAATAGAGGATAAAATATAGCTTAAGATAAAAATTGGATAAGCTTAAGCCTAACTTCAACGACGCGAAAGGACAATAATTCTCCATCATGACCTGTAACTTACATTGTCGAAAACTGATATAAGTTTCATAAAAACCAGTAAAAAATGTCTATGAACGTTACTCGAAAAAGAGGTTTAAATAGGGTTAAAAGTTGAATATTATTTAAATTATTCTATAATAGCTTTCAAATCATGAATCTTTAGTCAAAAATAGATAGAGTAAGAGTTAACTATAAAATAAAATATTTGTTTTTCGAATAATTAAACTAACATAAATCTTTTCAAACTCTCTAAAAAAGATGAGATCACAATTTTCCTTTATCTTTTAACTTTGTTATACAAATATTTGAAATATATTTTTCTGAGAAGATTTTTAAGAGCATTAATTAAAATAGAGAACATTTATGTTTTCGAAATATCCATAAAGTATCAAATAAGTATTTAAGCCTTTTGTAAACGGGTATAATCTTAGCAGATTATGAAAACTTTCAAGAATGTCGTAATTAAGTCTTCCATTCCGTTCTCTGAATAATCATCAGTTGTCCTCTACGATTTTCTAACAGTTTTCTCTCCCTAAAAAGAAAATGAGGTCCATTTTGGGTTTTCATTTTGCCATCTTCCTGTTTTTCTACAATTTTATTAGTGAGTATGTTTGCTTATCAGCTCTCAGTTTTCAGATAATTTATGTAAACTGTAATTTACGAAAATTTCCATCAATAACCGATCGCGCATTAGAACGGGGTAACGAAAATGCAAAAAATTTGAGAAATTGCGCAAAGATATTCGTTGAAGTAGAGTTTAAATATAAGTTCCAGGTCGGAAAATAGGACGTGATTTTATTAAAATTAATTAAATTCACACCTGACTTGTGGGGGACATAAAATAAAGTTATGTGGATGTGAGAGAAATGCAAGGCTTACTGGATGGAGATATAGTCCAATTACTCAAGAATACGGCACTCAATTCACACTCGCGATATTCGCAGTAATTTTTAACTACACGAAATAGGGTTAAAAATTGCTTAATATTTATACTCGCCAAACATCGGTCATGAAAATTCCAATGGGATTTATATGGGAGTAACGACGCAGAAACGAAAAGGCTGCTTAAAAAATCTTCTTAGTCAACAAAGCTATTTCATAAAGTTGTTAACAAAGACTGACCAAAAATCATGTAAGAATTTAATAATTTATTAGCAAATGAATGCAACATCTTAAAATCCAAAATTTTGAAAAGATACAAAATAATGGTTAATTCAATACTCGAAAAATACATTTTTTCTAGTTTTCAACGTAACACTTGTAAACTTAAAAAAAAATCTCGTATACCTTCATAAATTTCTTGATAGTCTTTAAAATCTAAAAATTTAAAAAAATACGAAAGGGTGGCCAATTGAAAATTTCAGAATAGCTTATTTTTACAGTTTTTAACGAAATACTTTAAAACTTCGCAAACACAAAGTGTTTGGCTACAGGAAATATTTGATGATTTAAAAATCTGAAATATTTAAAAAATCCAAAATGGCGGCGTTTAAAAAGTTAAAAATTATAATCGCAATTTTTTATTTATTTACTATTTTTGTTTTCTCAAATTATGTTATAGTTTATGATTAAAAATTTTTTTCTTATGATAAAGATTAAAAGTATTTCGTTCAAAATTTTTTCAATATTTTGGATCCTAAAAATTATTAAGTAGTTTCTGAGATTAAGCAGTTTTTTACGGAGCTTCAAAGTATTTCGTTGAACTCTATAAAATTTAGCTATTTTTACATCCGTATCATAAGCACTGCTTTTATGTGAGAACTGAATATCACGGATTTCTTTAAATTTCCACGTTCCAAGACCCTCTGAATCCGAATAAGCGGGTTTAACAATGGTTTATGTGAGTCTGTCGTCGTCGTGTGGTGGTCGTCGGCTTCGTCTGTATGCCAGATAACTTTTGAAAGACTAATCGCATTACTGTGCAATTTTGCACACAATTTCCGGAACCAAAAAGAAAGATCAAGTTTGTTAACCAGCTGCTTTGGATTAAAATTGAAAACGGTAGAGCTTTTTCCAAATTTCTAAAACCAATTTATTTTTTAATTTAGAAATTTTATGTACGGCTCTTGGCATTACTGGGAAACACAAACAATTTTCGTAATTTTTAAAATCTAAAACAATGAAAATTAACATTTTAATCCGAACAACGTACGATATGAAAAAAGTCAAGAGAAGAAAAACTTTACTTTTTGAAAGCCCTACATGACTATCATAAGAACTTTTTGAGTTTTAATGAAAAATCGAAAATTTACATTTTGATTGAACAAAAAATAATGAAAAATCATTAATTTATTCTTTGTTTAAACTATGCAAGACACAAAAAAAGATGAATCAAAAAATTATGCACCCAAAGGAGATCTACGAATTTGTTATTAATTTATTATGTTTTTCGAAAGTTCAAAAGTTTTACGTTGAAAAGTGTGAGAAAAAGGTATTTTTTAGTCTTGAATTAGCGGCATTTTTGTATTTTGGATTCTGGGGTCCTACATTTGCCTGAGAATAAATTACCTAATTTTTTTCGCTTTTGCTGCTTTCTTCCATAAGAAATTCCAAGGCCCGTGCTTTCTTGGTAAATATTAAGCAATTTACAGAAAATTGGGTACACTTTCTTTCGTTGTGCATTTGAACAAATTCCGCCAGTGAGAGCAAACCTATTAAAGAAAATCTGCAAAATTTAGTGCATTTTTCGTTCTGCATTCCAATACCCTCAATTTATTTTATTCATAATGCCTTTACTATTTTTACATTCGCTATTCATAAGTTTCGTTTGTCTTTTGACAGAAATATTAGAAGGAATGAACTGCGAAGATAACAAACCATTGGGTCTGCAACTTTCAGAGAAAAGCATGGATGAAATTATTAATAAACAGGAACAGCGTTACAAAGAAGACTGCTTTCTCAAGTCTATGAATCCTAACCCTCCCTTGCATAAACAAAGAAAATCTAGGTCTAGATATACAAGAGTCGCTCCGAAAGTACATCCTGAAAAATATATCCCTATGTATCCAAATTTTGACAGTAGTTATGTTCCTCGACCAGCATTTGAGAATCAAATATACAGGCCTATTTCTGGACAACCAAATTTCCACGATATTCTTCCACGCACTAATTCCCAAGAGCTAGCAGCGGATGTTACTAAACATTCGTATCAACAATTTTCTAGCGAATTGCCTTATCATCCACATTACGGGGGTCATCCGGGAGCTTCTGGATCTGGCAATAAAAACTGATACTGCCAGTAAAATAAAATAACTATTATATTAAATTACATATGTACACTATTAAAGATATAATAAAAAACATAATATAACGAATATGTATTTTTCCTTCGTTATATTTTTTGACTAACGAGGAAATAAAAATGTGAAGGCTTATGGCAATTGCGTACTTTAAGTGCGTTTTTCTCGAAAACTGGGTTTCTAGTTAAACTTTCGAAATTTACCTGATGCTAAGTCGTTATCCAAAAGTAAGTTTTTGCGTTGAGCTTACAATGTCAAAAAATCTGCAGCTTTCATCGATCACACCTTTGGCATGATTGGACTCACGCACCACGTCCTATAATATATTTACCTCACGCCATGCGCTCAGTCTTTGTACTTCCCCATATTTATGCATTGACCTTTTCAAATTAAAGCTCAAGCCATAGAGAACTGCAAAATGTTGATTGTGGATTTTCTTTATTTGAAGTTCCTTCGGCATTAAGCAAAAAATTCTCAACACGTATCTCGTGCCTTGCACTCGATTAAATTCGTCCAAAACGCAAATTTTTCTATCCCAGATAGAAATGCACCACCGGCCCAGTACTGGCGCAGTACAGCCTATCGGAGTTCTGGTACTGTTTAGCTGTACTTGGCCAGTACCATTTCAATACTGGCCTGTAATGCTTAACGGTACTGTCGTTCCAGTACTCTCGTAGTACTGGGACAGTACTGGAAAACCAAAATGCATACTAAAATGCCAGTGGTTACTCCGTAGCCCAAAAAATTCTGAAAAATATAAATATAAAAAATATAAACATTATTCTGACGAATTGACTGTGACAAATTTAAAATAGAGGTGCGAAGTAGTTTTAGGATTTTCGTTTCTTTTTCCGCGTTTTTTCTTCAATTATGTCTCAGTCATTGTGTGTTTCTTTTCAGCTGTAGACGAAATTTGTGACATATCACCTGTGGACACGCGTGGCTCACCTCTAAATAATAAAGTCAACGTAAACTTTTTCTTTCAGAGTTGAATTGTTTGCGCTGAATTGAAACGCTATATCACAATCATCACAGATGCTTTCTGCGTTTACGGATGCGATGCCATTTTGGGTTGATCAGGAGAAACAGCGTTGGTTGGCTCTCAAGTCTTTGCGCTGATTGATTTACTATTGATCTACAATTTTCCAAGTTTATTGATAATAATTTTTTTACTTAAGTGATGTATTTTTTTAGATCTATAATAAATTTTCATGTAGATAAATAGAACTTAATATTAAAATTTTTTTTTTTAAATTTGGATTAAAAAATCTGCCCGCTGTGCGGGCACATTCTCATCACGCGCTACGCGCGCAGCTCGCTTCGCTCGCAAGTTTGAGC
>JAAAKG020145550.1:0-32796 GCA_010014905.2 Druon quercuslanigerum | reverse complement strand
AAATTTCTACCAAAAAAGACGAATTTACAACAAATTATATTATTTTTCTTTGAATTTTTAAACTAGAAATGATGAATTTGTACCAAAAAATAGAATTGTGAAATTTTTATTTGTAAAATTCATTTTCAGTAAAAATTAAAGGACTTTTTATTAAACAGTTAAATTTTTTACCAAATATTTAGAATTTCTACCAAAAAAGACGAATTTTCAACAAATTACATAAATTATCGTTAAATTTTCTAATTAAAAATGATCAATTTGCAAGCAAAAATGGGAAAGTAACATTATATTAAACAAAAATGTCAATAAAAAATAAACGAATTTTCTGCCAAAAGTTTGTTTGTTAAACTGTTGAATTTAAAAACTTAAAATGCTAAGTTTCAACAAATTTATTAATTTTTTGACTATATAGTAGAAATTTCGACTAAAAAATAATTAATTTAATAACAAAAAATATAAGTGGTTGAATTTTTATTTTAAAAAATTAGTTTTTAGTAAAAAAAAGATTTTCTACAAAAAGTGGGATTTTTTTAACCAAATAGTTGCCATTTTTACCAAAAAATACGAATTTTCAACAAATTACATAAATTCTCCTTTAATTTTTAAACAAGAAATTATAAATTTTTAGCTAAGAATTAAATAGTTAAATTATTATTTAAAAAAAATTAATTTTTAATAAAACGTAAACGAATTTTCTACCTAAGTTGGAGTGTTTCCCAAATTGTAGATTTTACAATCTGAAAATACTAATTTTTATAATAAAAATGTAATAGCTAATATTGAAACCAAAAAATATTTTTATTTTAATCCAAAAAAGTTTAATATAACCAAACAGAAGAGTGTAACAAAATACATATATTTTCTACCAGAATGGACATAATTTAAAAAAAAGTGCATAACTTTTTAACCAAATAGTTGAAATTTTTACTCTGAAAGACGAATTTTCAACACATTTTTTTGAATTCTTAAACTAGAAGTGATAGTTTAAAAGGAAAAAGAATAATTAAATTGTCATTAAAAAGAAATAATTTTCAATAAAAAGGAAACGAATTTTCCACCTAAAAATACTAATTTTCATCAAAAAAATGTAATAGTTTATATTTAAACCAAAAAAGAGTTTAATTAAAAATAGAAATCAGTTTGATATAATAAAAAAAGACCAGTTTTCATCAAAATACATATCTTTTCTACCAAATAGTTCAATTTTCTACCAGAAAAGACAAAATTTCAACGAATTACATAAATTGTGAACTCATATAATAAGAATATTTCTTTGTGTATTTTTAATTTATATTTTTTTCGTTTCGAAAAATTTTCACTGAGTAGTCCAATTTTTTAATTAAAATAGATCAATTAAAAAAAAGAATTAGGTTAATTTTTGTAAAAAATTCATTGTACGTAATTAAAAATTATCCAATGTCTGGAATTTTCAAGCAAAAAATAAAAATTTTCTATAAATCAGTTGAATTTTCATCCCACGAATATGTATTTTCGACAACAAAAAATTATTTTTTAACCAAACTATATTTTAAATAAACATTGAAGTTGATGTTTAATAGTTTAAAAATTTTATGGCACTATTTTTTTAAATTTGTAACTATTTACATTATTTTTTATTTCTAAAGTGAGTCCGAGGCGTGAAATGTAGAAAAAAATATTTTTTATATTTCATTATCTACAATTTAACCTAAAACCAATTGAAAGAAATTGGATTTTCTAAATTTAAGAAATGAAAACTACTTTTTTCTATATTTTAAAACTCAGAATCTTTATTAATCACATGGAATATGATTAACACAGTATTAACGATCTAAAAAAATATATAATTTTTTGAAAATTTCGTAATCAATTTTGGCTTTTAGAATTTTTTTATATCATAATTTTCGAAAACAATGAAATTTTTTATTCTTAAAATGGCAAAAAATGTTTTCTGCAAAAATGCGTCTACCGATTATTTTCATTGTCATCTTACAAAAATCCAAATGAAAATTCATCAGATTTTAAATATTCCTGGTTGCAAATCAGAATTTTAAATTAAAAATTTTTTTTTGTAAATAAAAAGTTGCCACAATTTAAAACTTTCCTCGTCCAAAGTGTAGAAAAAAATGAGTTACTGTATTTCACAATTATAATAGAAAATGTTGTAAATATAATTCTGACTTCTAAGTTATAATTTATAATTTTAACAGAGCAGAGAATTTTGACATAGAATGGGAATTTCGGAAAATAGTTTGTAGTGGAAAATTATTATTATTATTCTTGACTTACATTTTTTGTCGACTATTGAACTTTTTCAGTTAAAAATTCAAATTTTTGGTTTTAAAATTCATCATTTTGATTAAAAATTCATCTGTTTCGTTGAAAACTAATTTTTTAAACTAAAAATTAAATTAATCCAGTTAAGTATCTCATCATTTTAGTATTTGAAAACTTTACTTTTTGGCCGAAAATTTCACGAATCCATTTTTGTTTGAAAATTTATGTTTTTATTTAAAAATTCAACTATTTGGATAAAGAATTGTCTTTATTAGTAGAAAATTGTTACGATTCTCGAGTGTAAAACCTTATTTTTGGTTCAAAATTCAACTAATCTAGTGAAATATTATTTGTTTTAGACGAAAATTTAACTATTTCGTTGAAAATTCGATTTTTTTGTTGTTAAAAATTAATTTTTTCAACTGAAAATTTAGGTAATCCATTTGACTATCTCATTATTTTAATTCAGAATTTAACTTTTTGACAGAAAATTTAACTACTCCATTTTTGGTTGAAAATTGTGTTTTTTTTTTATTTATTTAAAAATGCAACTATGTGGTTGCAAATTTTTCTTTTTTGGTAGAAAATTATTATTATTCTTGACTAGATTTTGTGTGAGAATTTCACTATTACAGTTACGTGTTCATCATTTTAGCTAAACAGTTTGATTAAATATTGAACTATTTTGTTGAAAATTCGTATTTCTATATTTATCGTTTTTTTCGTAAAATTTAACAAATTCATTTTTTTTTAAATTGATTTTTTCTAGTTGAAAGTTTAACTATTTGGTCGTAAATTCGTCATTTTTAGTAGTCAGTGAATATTCTTGACTAAAAATTCATATTTTAAGTTCTTTATTTATAAGAATAGTATATTTTGTAAGGTAAACATTTTGATTATAAATTGAATTATTTGGTTGGAAATTCATTTTTTTTGTGAAAAATAATTTTTTTGACTGAAAATTCGTCTTTTTTGGTACAAAATTAATCTTCTTGGATGAAAATTCAACTATTTAAATTAAATTAATTAAGTAATTAAATGAGTAAATTAATTTTTTATTACTAATTCGTTTGAGTATTCTTTCATTTTAATTGAAAATTTATCTTTTTGACAGAAAATTCAATTAATCCAGTTTTGGTGGAAAATTGATCTTTTTTATTTAAAATCCAAACTATTTGGTAGAAAATTATTTTTATTCTTGACAAAATTCATATTTTTTGTTGAAAATCTCACTATTCCAGTTAAATGTTCATCATTTTACTCGATAATTTATCATTTCGATTGAAAATTAAACTATTTTGTTAAAAATGATTTACTTTTTTTTTTTGCGAAAATTCGTATTTTTTGGTTCAAAATTAACCTTATCAGTTGTGAATTCATCTTTTTAGCTCAAAATTTATCTATTTGGTTAAAACTTTAATTCGTGTTAAAATTTTTTTTTTTTGTTTGAAAATGTATCATTTTAATTCCCGTTTGTTGAGGAAATTGAACGATTATTTTGAAAATTCCTTTTTTTGGTTTGAAAAATCAACAATTTGGTTGTAAATTCGTCGTTTTTGTTAGTAAATAAATATTGTTGACTAAAAATTCATATTATTAACTGAAAGTTCAACTATTTCATTTTTGGTTGGAAATTCGTCTTTTTTGTTTTAAATTTATCATTTTAAGTTCAGAGTTAAACTATTTGGTTTGTATCAGTTTATGCTGCCTATTTCTTTGATAAATAGTAATAATAATAAATATAATATTTTTTAGTTGAAATACTTTATTCTGTTAATAAATTGTCTTTTTTTGTTGAAAATGCATCTGTTCGGTCGAAAATTCAACTGTTAAGATTAAAAAACATATATCTTCTTGAATATATAATAATAATATTTCCCTATTTTCTTAACAAATCTCAACGTTTCTCCTGCTTTTGGGTGGTTTCTACTTTTTTAGAAAATATATTATAGTCAAAATATTAATATATTAAATATGCACTAAATTTTAAGTATATGAACACAAAACAAAAACTTGTTTGATCAATTATTCAAATTCATGGACCTTATGGATGAATTGAAGAATTGATTAATTATGTCTCTAGTATTATTTATTTAATTATCTGTTGATAAAGTTATTTTTTCAAATTAAGAAAAGTAAATTCTCAATTTAACATGCGAATATTATTTTATTTTATTCTATTTTACTTTATTCTATTTATTTAAAAGTATTTTATTCTATTTTAGACATTAAATATTTACAAGAATTTAAAAAAAAACATTATTTATAATGAACTCGCGAAATTGTTTAAACCTATATTCCGAGTCGATTCTTAAAAAAATTCAAAATACCTAATAATAAAAAAATTAATTAGTAAAAAATAACTAATTAATACCGGTTTAGTAAGCTATACCTGGAAAAATCCTAGAATTATCAGGGAATTTTTTTCCAGGCTTTTAGTAGACACGAAATTTGTAATAATGAATTTTTCCGTAGGGTTTTCGACACTGGGAAATGCGCCTTATCGGGCGCTTTCATCAAACTTTCCGTGGAACGATGGCCAAGAAGTTCTGATAGCAACCTGTCCGGATCTACCAAGTTTATTATCAGCTTCATAGGCATTTAAAGTGTCTAGTAGTACAAAGAAGTCTGTGATTTTGAACCAACCACTTGAGGGGGTCCCTGTTTCTTGAGCGAAATATAAGATTACAATACCTCCACTGGAATAAATCTAATTCCATTATATGTATATTCATATTCCTGCACTTATATTTTTACGCCAGCTAGGATTTATCGAAACTCGAGGAGAAAAGTTGATATTCATACGAATACAAGGAGGTTCTACTTCACGACAATTAATTGGAGAATCGGAAAGTTAAATTTAGCGTTAAGGAGACTCTATATATAAAAAGGGAATTTAAACTTTAATGATAGGCCTGCGCCTTGGAGATAAATTCTAGATTTGGAGAGTGAGTGAAGATTTATTTATTGACAAGTGCAAAACTCGGATTCACCAGGATTTCACAATGTCGGGTCAATATCCTGGACACAGTCGTCCACCAGTTGGCACTCCTCCACCTCAGACTGTCTGGAATCATCTGACTATGACACAAGGACAAGGTAATATTTTACAGACTTTTTCTTTTTTTCTTATTTGCATGAATTGAGGGAAAGCAGGGTGGGTGGGTGTCGTCACTGACTGACCGAGAATTTATTCACCGGGGAAAAAAACCGAGAATTTGATTCAGAGACCGGGATTTTTCATTCGACTGTGCTAAAACTAATCTTTTGTGTGTTTTGATTTTTTATTACTCGCAGGTTTTTTGGTTCAATTATGGAACTACTAATGAAAAAAGGGTGGCTGCATGCATGTCAGGGAAAATCTGAAAATTAGGGAAAAGTTTTGGGATTTTGAAATATATTGCAAAAGTCAGAATATTTCAAAACGACTTCACAGATTTCAAAGTACTTAAGAAAGATTCAAGGATGTAAAAAAGGCACGATTTCAAAGATTTCGAATATTTCACAAAGCTTTTAAAACTTTGAAAACATTTCCAGGATTTTAAATATTTTAAAAATGATACAGTACACCAGAAGTCAAAGATGTCAAAAAATTACAGAGATTTAAAACGATTTCTAAATGTTTGAAATGTTTTAGTAATTTTAAATTAATACAAAAGATTTCTCACAAATATTTCAAAGAATTCCTAAGGATTTTTGAAAACATTTCAGTGATTTCAAACGAACACAAGAGATTTCACAAACAAAGATTAAAGAAAGATTAAAAAAATATTTCAGATATTACCAAAATTAAAAAAAAATTCACAAGGATTTAAAATATTTTAAATAATTTCAAATTAATACGAAAGATTTCATAAAACACCAGATTTTAAAATATTTAAAGGGATTAAACGATTTCAAATTTGTTTAGAAGGTTTCCAAAGTTTTCAAAGAGATTAAAAATATTTTCATGTTTTCAAATAAATGCAAAATATTTCAAAAAAATTTTCAAACAGTTCATACAAATTTCATAAAGAGTAAAAAATTTTAGAGAAGATTGAAAATGTTTACAAATATTTCACAAAGATTTAAAAACATTAAACATAAGTTTTCGAAAATTTCAAAATATTTTACAAAAATTTTAATGAATTTAAATGAATAGAAAAGATTTCACAAATATTTGAAAGATTTCATAAGGATTTTTTAAAAGATTTCAATGATTTCAGAATGATTTTGAATATTTCACAAAGCTTTTAAAACTTTCAAAAGAAATGTTCAGGATTTTAAATATTTTAAAAACGATACAGTACAACAGAAGTCGAAGGTGTGAAAAAATTTCGAAGATTTAAAACGATTTCTAAATGTTTGAAATATTTTAGTCATTTTAAAGTAATACAAAGGAATTCACAAATATTTTAAAGAATTCGTAAGGATTTTTGAAAAGATTTCAGTGATTTCAAACGAATACAAGAGATTTCGCAATCAAAGATTAAAGAAATATTTCACAGATTTCATAAATATTTCAAATTGTACCAAAATTTAAAAAAAATTTCACAAGGGTTTTAAATATTTTAAATAATTTAAATTAATACAAAAGATTTTATAAACAATTTTAATTCAAAGTTTTCCAAAAGGGTACAATACATCAGATTTCAAAATATTTAAAGGGTTTAAACGATTTCAAATTTGTTTCAAACATTTCCAAAGTTTTCAAAGAGATTAAAAATATTTTTATGTTTTGAGATAAATGCCAAATATTTCAAGAATATTTCAAATAAATCATAAAAATTTCCTAAAGAATTAAAAAAAGGATATAGTACTCCAGATTTAAAAGATTTCAAACTTTGTTAGAAGATTGAGAAGGATTACAAAGATTGAAAAAGATTACAAATCTTTCACAAAGATTTTAAAACTTTAAACATATATTTAAAGGATTTTTAATATTTTAAAAAGGGTACGTTTCAAAGATTTTAAAACATTTCAAAGATTTTGAACAATTTCAAATGTATTTCGAAAATTTCCAAATATTTCACACACATTTTAATGAATTTAAATGAATAGAAAAGATTTCACAAATATTTAAAATATTTCAATGATTTTAAACAAGCACAAGAGGTTTTTAAAAGATTGATGATTGATTTCACAAATATTTCAAATATTTTAATGTTTTCAAATGAATACAACAGATTTCACAAATATTTCATAAAGATCATACAAAAATTGCCAAGATTGTGCAGTTTTAAAATATTTTTATGATTTTAAATGAATACAAAAGATTTCACAATTATTACGAAGATTGCATAAAAATTTGATAAAGATTACAAAAAGGATTACCAAATTTCAAAATATTTTAAAGATTTTAAATTTTGTTAGAAGATTCCGAAAAATTTCTAAGACTTCAGAACATTTCACATATTTATTTGCAAATGATTTAAAATTTTTTTAGAATCAAAATATAAATTTTTTATTTCAAAAGATTTCACAAATATTTCGAGGAATCCATACAAAATTTAAAATATTTCAAAGGATTTCAAAAGGGTGTACATTCGGAAAACTTCCAAGATTTTAAAAGAGTTCACATTTTTTTAGAAAATTTCCAAATATTTCACAAAAGTTTCAAATATTCCAGTGGTTTCAGATCAATACAAAAGATGTAGAAATTATTTCACAAGTATTTCAACAAATTTATAAGGATTTTAAAAGATTTAAAGAATTTAAAAATATCAAAAGACATCAAAGATTTTAAACAATTTCAAAAGGTTTCAAACAATTCGAGGGAAACGACAAACCAGTTATATTATGATAATTTCAAGTAAAAATAGGTTATAAGGGGTTTAAAAGGTCTTCAATTATTTTTGTAAATTTTCCAAGAATGTAGAAAGCTGAAGGCGCTTGAAAGAATTTGAAAGATTTTAGGGTTTTTTTAAAAATTCCAAGGAATTTTCTAGAGCTTTAAAAAAACTCTCAAGAAATTTCAAAGGATTTTCAATATTTTAGGGCGTTTTAAAAGATTCCAAGGAATTTTGAATAGGTTTCAATCATTTGAAAACATTCCAAAAGAGTTTAACAAGAAATTTCAAAACATTTTTAGTTTAAAGTATAAGTTATTTTCGTAAATTTGCAAAGAATTTAATTAAATGAATTGGATATTCTAGGGATTTTTAAAAATCCCAAAGAATGTTCTAGAGCTTTCAAAAAACTCTTAAGAAATTTCAAAGGATTTTCAATATTTTAGGGCGTTTTAAAAGATTCCAAGGAATTTTTAATACATTTCAATAATTTGAAAACATTCCAAAGGATTTCAGGATATTTTTACAATTTCAAAAGAATTTTAAAGAGTCTTGAAAACATTTTAAAGAATTTTAAATGTTCTAAGGTATTTTTAATAGGATATTTTAATACATTTTCAAATATGTTATCCACAAAAATCGAGGGATTTCGTAGGATTTCAAAGAATTTAATTTTAAGATTTTTTCACTAATTCCAAGGAATTTCTGAGAGCTTTAAAAAATCTCAAGGGATTTTAAAGGATTTAAATTGTTTTAGGGTACTTTAAAAAATTAATGAATTAAAAAAAAAATTAAGAGATTTCAAAAGTTTCAAGGGTTTCTTGAAAATATTTCCAAGGATTTCAAATATTATAAGGTATTTTAAAATATTACAAAGAATTTTCAATATATTTCAATAACTTGAACGGATTCCAAAGGATTTTGAACATTTTAGGGTATTTTTACCAATTTCAAAGAATTTTAGACTTGAAAATATTTGAAAGAATTGGAAATATTATGGGGCATTTTAAAAAAAATCCAAGGAAATTTTAATATATTTTTTAAATTTTGACGTGATTGCAAAAAATTCCATAGGATTTTCTAGAGATTTCAAAAGTTTGAAGGGATTTCCAAGAATTTGAATGATTTTACGGGTTGACAAAACTTTTATTGGACCTTGAGTAACTTCCTAGAATTTCGGACGATTAGAAAGATTTTATGGGATCTGTAAGGTTTTAGGATAAGTATTTTTAAAAGTGGATTTTAATAATTTGAAGTGATTACAAAGGATTTAAAATATTTAAGAGTTTTTTTTTAATTTTAATGAGTTATCTCGAGCTTTTAAAAGTTTTAAAGGATTTCAAAATGTTTCGAAGAATTTGAAATATTTTAGAGCATTTTTAAACATTCCAACAGAAATTTAAGAGCTTGAAAAAGTTTGAAATGATTTAAAAATATTTCAAAGGGTTTGAAATATTTTAGGAAATTTAAAAAATAATGAATGTTTAATGGATTTCAATAATTTAAAAGGACTTAAAAAGGTTTGAAATATTTTAGTGTATTTTCTTAAATTTTAAATTCTTCTCATTTATCTTAAATTCCTCTAAACTCAATTTAATTTTACCTGGATCAATGGAATTTTCATGAATATTTTTTTGAATTTTCCCACTATTTTATATTTAATTTGGATAGGTCTGAAGTCTTATGGATTTATCCTGAATTCCTTAAAATTCACCAAGAATTCTTATAAATTTCATCTAATTCTTTCGAATTCTTTTGAATTCTCTCGGGAATTTTTCAAAAAGGGAATTTTATAAAATAATAAGAGAATTGAGCAATTATAATTCTGACTGGTAAGAAGCAATTTTTCAGAAAAATTATGTTTTAAAATAATTAAAGAATGATAAGTATAATTTTGGAAAATGGTTTGGCCAAATTCGAAATACTGAATAGATTTTTTTTGCCAATAAATACAAATTTAAAACATTTTGTTGTTGCATTTAAATAAAATCAAAAGCACATAACTTATGTTGAAGTTTGAATTTTTCAAGTTTCGGTTAATTTTTTTTCTTAAATATTTATATTTTTGTATGTCACGTTTCTTTATATGCACTGGCAAGTAAGGTATAAGTTTCTTAAATTTTGAAATAATTCTAATTCTAATAATTCTAATTACATTTATTAAAAATTGGCGAATTTAGTGGTTTATGGCAATAAATCTTGTCAACAGCTGTATAGTCTTAAGAAATTATTTGACGAAATTATAACTCTCTTCTCCCCTGCGAACTAAAAGACATGATATACATTTTAATTTTTCATTAGATTTAATTCCAGAAACTGCACTATTCTTTTTCGATTACGAGAATGTTGTATTTGTTTAATATTTAGCTAAAAATTCGCCTTTTCTGTAAAAAATTAATTTTTTTCGTTAAAAATTCAAATTTTTGGTGAAAAATTAATCCAATTTATGGGAGCTTCAGCAATTTTGCTAAAAAGTTGTTTTTTGTTGTTAAAACTTGAATTGTTTTGTTTAAAACCTGTCCTTTTCGCTTGAAAATTCAATTATTTGGGCAGAAAATTCATTTTTTTAGTGTTTCTTAAAAATTCGTTTTTTCGTTGAAAATTCGTTTTTTGGGGTTTGAAAAATAACTTTTTAAAACTTTTGTTGTTGGAAATTCAGCTACTTGTTCGAAAGTTTAGGTACATTCTTAAAACGTTAGTTTTCTGGTCGAAGATTTAGAATTGAAGTGCAAAATTTAAATCGTTTTTTGAAAATCAGTTTTTTTTATGTTAACAATTATTTTTTTGAACTGAAAATTTAACTATTCCATTGTTTATTGAAAATCGATCTTTAGCAGTTAAAATTTCAACATTTGATTGACAGTTCATGTTTTTTATTAGATATTCATTTTATTGGTTGAAAATTTATGTTTTTTTTTTTTAATTAAACAATTGTCTTCAAAAGTTACTTTTCTGATTGAAAAGTAAACTCTTTTTGAAAACTTTGTATTTTTGGCCAAGGATTCGACTGGTTTGTTAAAAAGTAATTTTTTTGTTTGAAGATTCTTCTTTTTAGTTAAAAATGTATTTCTTTGGTTGAAAACTTAATTAACGATTAACAATTTCAGTTAAAGATTCATTATTTTAGTTTAAAATTCATCTGTTTGGTTGCAAATTTAACTATCGTGTCGAGAACTAATTTTTTTAACTGAAAATTTAACTATTCTGTTTTTCATTACAAATGTATCCTTTTCAGTTTAAAGTTCATGTATCTTGTTGAAAATTAAATTTCTTGGTTAAAACTTTATGTTTTTCTTTCAAAAAATTAAAAAATTGTCTTAACAAGTATGTATGTTTATTAATTTCGTTGTTGTGATGATTCAACTATTTTGTCGCTAATTCGTCTTTTTTGGTTGTCTTTAACTGTTTTTCGTTTAAAATTAATATAAGTTTTGGTTGATATAGAAATTGTGACATTTTTCGTTGATGATTCATCTGTTTTTGTTAAAAAATAATCTAATAGTGAAATATTTATCTGTTTGGTTGAAAATTTAACTATTCCAGTTGAAGATTCATTTTGAGTTGAAAATTCATCTGTTTGGTTGAAAATTTAACTAGTTTGTTCAAAATTGGTATTTTTTTTATTTAAACCATTTTTTATTTTTAAATTTATCCTTTTTAGTTGAAATTTCAACCTTTTCATGAAAATTCATGTATTTTATTGAACATTAATGTCCTTGGTTAAAAATTAATGTTTTTGTTTTAAAAAAATTAAACAATTGTCTGAAAAAGTATCCTTTTTCACTAAAAGGTACACTGTTTTTTAAATTTTTTTTTTTTTGCTGAGGATTAAGCTATTTTTTGCAAGTGCCTATTTTTTTGTCAGTTTGAATTGTTTTCAGTAAAAATAAATTTTACTTTATTTTTATTTTATTACATTTTTTGTTAAGAATTGATTTATTTTTGTTCAATTCATTTTTCATTATAGCAAAATTTGTCTAATGAATTTTCATTTTAAGTTGTATTTTTCGAATTTAAAAATTTTCCATTTTTAATTATTTAATTTTAAACGCTTCTAATTAAAAATAATACAATTCCTCTAAATTTTAAATAACTTAATTTTTAAAAGTTGAATCTGAAAAAATATTCAAGTTTCAACGTTTTGACATTGTCATATTTTCGAAATTGTAATCTAGAATCATGTTAGTTTCGTGATTTTCAAAATAAAATAAAAAATGTTTAATTTTTAGCGCTTCGACTTAGAAATAATATAATACAACTCTTTTTTCTAATTAAATTGTCCGAAATCGTTCGTACGTTTTTTTTTCTGATTTCAGACGCTTGCAATTCCTGATTATTATTTAATAATGATTGATTTAGAAATAATAACAATCTTATATTAAAATTATTGGTTTAATAATGGATTTTTAATCCTTCTTATTATATTATTTAAAGTCAATCAATTTCTTGCAAAAAAAAGAGTCACTGTTGGACCGGGAAACCTTCATACCGGAAATTTTATGAGACCGGGAAATGACAGTGAATTTATTTTTTGACCGCAAATCTTACAAATTTTTAGGGAAAAAATCTGTCCAGTTTTGATTTTCAAGCCTTTTTTATTAATTAATTAAATTGTGATATTTTTAAATTATAATATCATTTAGTTTAGAATGCCTAATTTGATTTAAAGAATTAAAATGTACAAGCGTTTAAATTTGAATATTTTCGAGAAAAACCTTTTTAGTTGATCAACTGTGACCATAAATTAATAAATGATGTTTAAAATTAAATTGTAATTTAGGACTTCTAAGTTTGAATTTTCAGATTTTAAACTTAAAAATTAAACTCTCAATTGCAAAGTCTGATTAGTTTAACAAATCTAAATGCCCTATTAACATTTTATAAACTACTGAAAGTTTTAATAATGCTTCAAAATAATATATTTATAATCAAAGGCTTTTATTAAATTTCAAATATTATTTCAGTTTGAAACCATTCAATTTGAAAATTTTCAATTAAGAAAAAGAATAATTACTTAATATTTAAAAATATATGACTGTTATTTAAATTTCGTTATTAAAAATTAAATATTTAAAACTTTAAAAAACCCTACACGTAATAATTTTAATTGTTTTATTTAAAAAATAATAATTTTTAAGTCAAGTTGTTGAATTTTGATGTATAAATAACAATTGAAATTTTTTTTGAATAAATTCAGAATTAATTAAAAATTTGAAATGATTTCAAATAATTTGAACGAAGTATCTACGTGTACCGACAAAATCTGCCTTGTTCTTACCAAAATTTCGGTTGAAATAGTCGACGGCCTAATTTCAAACCAAATATAGATTTTGGCAGATTTCGAAAAAAAATGTATAAGCTTTTTAAGTTATGTCGACAACCTTCAGAAGAATGAAAAACATTTCCTAGAAAAATTGAAAATGATTTTTTATTACGAAAAATTAATTTTAAGGTAATATTTAAAAACGTTTAAAAATATTTACAAAATTATTAAAAATGAGCATGAAAGATCTAAAGGAAATTTGTTTAATTTGGTAAGGCTTAAAAAAACATTGTAAGAAAAATTTTAGCTAAAATTCGAATAATTTTAAAATATGTATAGAATTTCTGAAAAAATTTAAAAACTCTAATTTTTGATGATTTTGAAATAAAATTTTGCATCATTTTAAGGATTTCTAAACTATTTAAAATAAGAATAAATTTAAATTAAATAGTGTTCAGTTATTGAAAAAAGGAATCGTTCTATTTTTAATGATTCTAGCTTAAAATGCTTAAAATGAAGTAATTTCGGAAATTTTGAAATTCATTGATTTATTCTTCAATTTAGAGCATTAAAAATAATGATAATGTGGATTTTTGTATTTTTGGAACTGAATCTAAAATAAATGTGGCAGTTTAACTGCTGGATCGGGAAACCGAAAATTTAATGAGATCTGAAAAAACCGGGAAATGATAGAGAATTTATTTTTTGACCGGGAATTTTACAAATTTTTAGAGAAAAAAATCCGTCCAAGTTTTAAAGACTTAAACAATTAAAACTTAGAGGCGTTTAAAATCGATGATTTTTGCCAAAACCATTTTTAGTTGATCAACTGTGAATATAAATTAGTTATTGATTTTTAAAAGTAAATTGTACTTTAAATTTCAGAAGTGAATAATGGCAATTTGAAAGTTTTAAATGAAAAAAAAGAACAATTACTTAACATGTAGAGATATCTGACAAAATCCGGATTTCCGTATTATAAATTTGGGTGCAAATAGATCACGATCTAATTCGAAACCAAATATTAATAGATTTTGACAGATTTCGAAGAAAAAAATGTGAAGCTTTTGAAGAATTACAAAAAGTTTCAGAAGGATAAAAAACATTTACTAGGAAAATTACAAATGATTTTTTATTTGGAAAAATTAGTTTTAAAAGAGTATTTAAAAAGATTTAGAAAGATTTGCAAAATTATCAAACACGAATTAGGAATATTTTAAGGAAATTGATTTAAATTGGCAGGATTTTAAAGAAATTGTTATGAATAATTTGAGGAAAAATTTTAATAATTTTAAAAGATGTTTAGAAGTTCTGAAAATATTTTAAGAAATAATTTAAAATTTGAAAAAATGTAAAACAACATAACATGTAAAAGTTTCGAGGTTTTGAAATAAAATTTTGAACCATTTTATGGATTTTTTAACTATTTAAAATAAAAATAACTTCACTTTTAATTTAAGAACTGTTGGGCTTATGGAAAAATGTAATCGTTCAATTTTCAATGTTTCTAGCTTAAAATTGCTTAAAATTATATAGTTTTTGAAACGTTTTTAATGCATTGATTGATTCTTAAATTTAGAGAATTCAAATTGATGACGTGGAATTATATTTTTGGATCTGAATCTAAATCTTTGAACTCTATAATTTATAAGTGCAGTGGAATTGCACTTAATTTAAATTTTGTCATTTGAAAAGGGTTAGTAGCTTCCATTTTATGCGTATAAAATTAGAAATAATTCAAATACAACATTTTTTAAATAAAAAACTTTTAAAATTGAGTTTTGACAGTTTTAAATTTAAGAGTTCGACTTTGAGGGCTGTAATTTGCAGCTCAGTTTTCATTCGTTCAAATGGGCAAATTTTTGACTTCAGAGTACGATTTCTTAAATTTTATTGACCGTGAAAAATGTTTGCGAACCGGGAATTTTTTTCGTTCATTAAAACGGCCACCCTGAAGAAGGTTTACTGATATTTATCGACTTGCGCAATTGAAATTTTATGCGAGAAAACTGTGGATTTCGTAAAGAGAGTTAATCATTTTTATAAACCGGGAGAAATCACGAATATTTATCGGGAGAAAGAAAGCCGGGAGACGAAGGTTTAAAAAATAGTGGCTTAATATCTCGATATTAAGAAATGCTTTACTTTGAAATTTGTTTCCAGGACTAAACATGCATCCAACGGGTCTATCAGGAGCGTCACTGAATCCAGCCGGATTCTACACACATCCATCCATGGCACGCGCCTCTCATTTAACACCCCAACAACTCACTCCCCAATTGGCGCACACTCAAGCGCCACCAACCTGGCACACTCCAACTGTACCTGCAAAGTCCGTGACACCCTCAAACACCGGCGGCAATCCACTCTTCAGCCTGCAGATGTTGGTCGACAATCGGCAAAATCAAAACCAGTACCGCAATTCTCCGGGCGCCCAGAGCTCGCTCGATCTCTCGGCGACCTCGGAAATTGCCGAAAACTATTCTCGAATACCGCAAGATATTCCCATCAGCTTGACAGCTCGAAATGTCGACAAAGGGAGTCGGAACGGGAACATTATTTCGCCGCCGATACCTCTGAACGGCGACACCTCATGCGACAGTGGAATCAGTTCCTCCGTTCCTACGCCCAACTCCCTCATCGAGCCGGTCTCGCTCTCCACGAAGGAACTCCTCCTCGCGCCCAAAATCTCGGTCAAGAACTTTGAGAGCAATCTCCGCGGTGTGGCGAATCTTCACGACAAAATGAAGGAGGGCAGCATCGACAGCTATGTCCAGAAGGTGATCAATCTACCGCCGAACGTGACAATCGAGAGGGTAACGAGCGAGAAGAAGGAGACCGAGGTGGCCAAGTGCAAGGACACTCTGAGCGTGATTGCCCAAATGCCCAGGAGCATTATGCCAGTCATTGTTAATTTGACGTCCAAGGACAAGGACTTGGTGGAGAGTCCGAGGCGAGAGCCGTCGGTGGAGAGTGACAGGAAGCTCGAGGATTCGACGAGTGTGAGATCGCCGAAGCCCGCGCCCAAGAGGGGAGCCAAAAAGGGTGTTGATTCGCTCCTGGAGAAGTTAGAAGGTGGGAATAAAAAGTTGCTGGCGGAGAATATCGTCGGGTCAGTGATAGTGACGCCCTTGGACGAGAAGGACACTAGTAGTGTGAAAAGTATGTCGCCCGAGAGGCGGAAATCAAGATCGCCGAATCGTGAAGACGATGTGATCTCGCCTTTCAGCAACGATGACTCGAACGACAATACGAAGCAGAGGCGGAAACGAAAGCTCGAGAAACCCGTGAGACTTAGCAAGGATTCCAAGACGGAGGTGGAGGATATGGAGCTCGAGCCGACCGAGCCCACCGAGCCGAGAGGTTGTGAAATGGAAGTGGATCTTGCTGCTCATTGCCAGCAGCAGCAGCAGCAGCAGCAGCTGCATCCTCTTCAGATGAACGAGCGAGTGGATTATAGAGTAGAGCAGAGAATCGCGGTCGAGAAAAAAGTGGATGAGAGAATGACGGGAAGAGTGGTGGAGGAGGAAAGTGGTGTTGTGGGTGGCGAGAGGACAGAGAGAGTGGTGGAGGAGAGTGTGGTGGAGAAAATGGATGATGATGAGTGTGCGGTGGAGGAGGAGGAGGATGAGAGTGTGGACGAGAAGGGCGAGGAGAATCAGCCGATCAGGAGGCGGAGATGCAGCGAGGGTCCGGCGACAAATCCGATTGTCAATCAGAGGGTGAGGAGAAAATCGAGCGACGACGCGACTGATCTGTCCAAGGTGGAGAGTTCGAAAGTCGCGGGTGCAAATGCGAATCCCTTCACCCAGGTCGAGTCCGAACTCGAGAAAATGTTTGCCGGAATTGTCGAGACTGACGAGACGAAGAAACAGGAGGCAGCGGCGGTCAAGTTGGAGGAGGGCGCGAAAGAAAAGTCGGATGATTGTTTGAAGGTGGAAGAAAGTATCGATGATAATATTGTCGAGTCGACGACTGGAGGTGGTCAGAGTCAGAGTTCGAGTTTGGATCATGTCTCGTCGTCGGTCGAGGCGAAAGCAACGCCGAAAACAGGGAAGAAGAGACGAGTTCGTGGCGGGAAGAGAAAATTGCCCAAGTCGGATAATATATTTGGACCGAGTGGTGGCGATTCGAGGGATGGGAAGAGGGGTGGCAGCAGCAGCAAGGCGGCCAAGGGGAAGAAGCAGCAGGAAAGCAGTTCGAAAAAGAATAATGCGAAGAAGGCGACGACGAAAGTGGATGGATTGCGGGAGGTGACTTACGACTCGGGCTCGAATGCGAGTTCAATTCGATCTCGTGGACCTGTGGTGCATGTCGAGGGACCTCGGGACAGTCCTCTGAGTATAGAAGTTGTGAATGTGCCAAGGGAGGATGAGGAGGAGAAGAGTAAAGAGAAGAGGAAAAATATGGGAAATGGAAATGCGGGTCGGAGTAAGAGGCTCAGTCATCAAAATGATCTCGACTATCGGGGTGAGTTTTCTATTTTTCTTTTCTTTTTTTTTCAATTCCTCTTTTTTTTCCCCCATGTTTTCAAAAAAGTTCCCATTTTATCTGAAAATTTAACTATATAGTAAAGTTTTTGTTGAAAATTCACAAATTTTATTATTTCGTATTTTCGGGTTGAAAACTCAACTTTTTTTTGTCGAAAATTCGTCTTTTTAGTTTTGAAAATGCAACCATTTTGTAAAAAAAATTGAATCATTTCGTTAAAAGCTAAGTCTTTTTAAATCTTTGTTTTTTAGAGAAAAAAATTTAATTTTTTTTAGAAAATTAATCTTTTTTTGCAAAAAAATATATACAACTGTATGGTTTAAAATTCTCGGCTAAGAATTTATCTTTTTGGTTAAAAATTCGACAGTTTTGTTCAAAATTAAATTCCTCTGCTAAAATGTCCAACCATTTTGTTCAAAAGTCATATCTTTTATTGTAAATTAACTTTTTTTTGGAAAATTCCATTTTCTGGTTAAAAATTCGTTTTCAATTCAAAAATTACAAAACCTTGTATAAAAATGAATCGTTTGGTTAAAAATTAACACTTTTGTTCAAAATTAATATTTTTGGTTTTGAAATTCAATTTCTTCGTAGAAAATTAATAGTTTTTTTGAAAAAAAGACAACTATTTAATTTTAAATCTTCAGAATAAAAATTAAACTTTTTTTGTATAAGATTCATCTTTTTGGTTTGACAATTCACCAATTTTGTAAACAAAATTGACTCATTTGGTTAAAATTTAACTCTTTTTTTAACAAATTAATATTTTTCAGTAGAAAATGTAATTGTTTTCTAGAAAATTAACCTTTTTTGCACAGAAAAATGCAGCTGTATGGCTTAAAATTCTTGGTTTAGAATCGATCTTTTCGGTTAAAAAATCAACTATTTTGACAGAAAATTGAACTATTTATCTGAATATTTACCTATATGGTAATTTGTTTGTAGAAAATTCAACAATTTTCTTGAAAATGTTAATATTTCGTTGTGAATTAACTTTTTTTTGGTAATTCATATTTTCGGGCTGAAAACTCAACTTTTTTTGCACAAATTTTGCACAAAACCATTTTGTAAAAAAAATTGAATCAATTCGTTAAAAGCTGTCTTTTTTAATCCTTTTTTTATTCAATTCAATTTTTTTTAGAAAATTAATCTTTTTTTTTTTTTGTAAAAAGAAATACAGCTGTATGGTTTACAATTCTCAGCTAAGAATTTATCTTTTTGTTGAAAATTTGACAGCTTTGTTGAAAATTAAATTCCTCTGCTAAAATGTCCAACTATTTTGTTCAAAAGTCATATCTTTCATTGTAAATTAACTTTTTTGTGGAAAATTCAATTTTTTTTGTATAAAATTCGCGTTTAGTTTAAAAAAGCAAAAAACTTTGTATAAAATTGAATCATTTGGTTAAAAGTTAACACTTTTTTAACAAATTAATATTTTTCAGTAGAAAATTCAATTGCTTTCTAGAAAATTAATCTTTTTTTGCAAAAAAATATAAAACTGTATGGTTTAAAATTCTTAGTTAGGAATTTATCTGTTTTGGCAGAATATTTTACTATTTATTTGAAAATTGAACTATTTAGTAACTTTTTGTTGTTGGAAATTCAACAATTTTATTGAAAATAAGAGGCTCAGTCATCAAAATGATCTCGACTATCGGGGTGAGTTTTCTCTTTTTTTGTAACCTCTCTTCACCCCCCCCCCCCCCGGGATTCAAAAAAGTTCTTCATTTTATCTGAAAATTTAACTATATGGTATCGTTTTTTGTTAAAAATGCAACCATTTTATAATAAAAATTGAATCATTTTGTCAAAAGTTAAGTCTTTTTTTATTTCATATTTTTGAGAAAAAATCCATTGTTTTCCAGAAAACTAATCTTTTTTGCTAAAAAAAAATACAGCTGTATGGTTTAAAATTTCTGGCAAAGAATTTACCTTTTTGGTTGACAATTTTACTTGTTTTGGTAGAATTTCGAACTATTTTTCTTAAAATTTAACTATTTGGTAACTTTTTTGTTGAAAATTCAACAATTTTATTGAAAATATTATAAATAATATTTGCAACAAAATTGTTAAATTTAAATTATTTGTTTAAAAGATAACTCTTTTTTAAAAATTAATATTTTTGAGTTCAAAATTCTATTTTTTTTGTAGAAAATTATTTATTTTGCTAAAAAAAATACAACTGTATGGTTTACAATTCTTGGCTAAAAATTTATCTTTTTGGATTAATATTCAAATATTTCATTAGAAAATTCAACTATTTGGTTGAAGAATGCAACTATTTTGTTTGAAAATTTAACGATTTAGTAAAAAATTAACTTTATTGTTGAAAATTCGAGAATATTGTATAAAATATTTTTGAGTTTAAAATGAACTTTTTTGTTGAAAATAAAAATTTTCGGGCAGAAAATTCAATTATTTTGTAAAATATTAATCTTTTTTTGTTGAAATTTAAACTTTTTTGACCTCAAATTAAAATATTTTCTCGTTAACATATAAATTATTTCATGGGATTCAGTTCATTTTAGCCCTTTTTTTGCTAATATCTTTGTAAAAGCTAATAAAGAAAATTAACACTTTTTGTTTGAAAATTCAACTATTTTATTTAATTCCTTTTTTGAATTAAAAATTCATCTTTCACGGTAGAAAATTAATATTTTTTGGTTTAAAATAAATCGTCCTTAACCTGTGTTTCTTGAAAACTCGTTTCTTTTGCTTGGAAGTTCCACGATTTGTTTGTTGAAAATTAGCTTAAAATCTCAACTCTTTTGTTGCGAATTTTTCCCTTTGAGTTAAAAATTCATTTCTTTTGATAGGTAATTAATCTTTTTTTGTTTAAAAATTCAACTATTCCGTTGAAAATTCAATATCTTTCGACTTGAAATCCTAGGAATTTATAGCCTTTTATTTTTAATTAAATATGGTGTCTGCATTTATTTTATTTTAAAGAATTTATACCAATATTGTTCTCCTATTTTGGGCTGTGAAGTCTTATTATATTTAAAGAAATAATATATTTGGTCATCTTTATTAAATTGCAGGGAAAGTTAACAAAGCTGGCTTGTTCAGCTCAACTCTATCTTCAAGATACGATGCGCATACAACGGATTCGACGTGGGTTTGTGTATTTTGTAAACAAGGTCCGCATTCTATTGTAGCTGGAGATCCATCCAGACCACATCCTAATTTAGCTGGTCCACACATAGCCCCTGGAACATATGTAGTGAGTATAATATTTCCAATTGTTCGCATTTTTATTTAAAAACAGGGTGTAAACACTACCTGGAAAACCTAGAATTGGCAGGAAATTTTTTTCAGTCAATTTTTTTGCAATATAAAATTGATTAACTATAATTCTTAACTTGTAAAGTTGTCTTTATTTTGCCGTATTTACCTGTTTTGTCAAAAATCAGATTTTTTTAGCAGAAAATTTAATTATTCTCTTTTTGGTTGAGAATTCATCATTTTTAGTTTAAAATTCAAGTATCTGACTGAGAATTTGTTATTTTTAACCATTTAAATCTCATTTGGTAAAACTATCAACGACTGCATTTTTCGTTTAAAGTGATTTTTTTCAATTAAAATTTAATTTCTTGGCCAAAGTTTTGGTATATCTTTGATATATTTTTTAAACTGAAAATGTAAATTCCAATTTTTGAAACTGTGTGTTCAACTATTTAATTTTTGTTCGACAACTTATCTTTTTAGTTGGAATTATTTTGAAAAAATTAATCTTCTTGATTGAAAAAATAACTATTATAATCAAAGTCATAATTTTGGTTAAAAATTCGTTTTTTTTTTATTTAAAATTCTCCTATTTCAGTTAAAATTTAATTAGTTTAGTTGAAAAATAATTTTTTTTCGTTGATTTTCATTTGTGTTTTGTTAAAAATGCATCATTTTCGTCTAAATTAATCTTCTTCGTTGATTTATCTTCATTGATTGAAAATTTATGTATTTTATTGCAAATTATTGTTCTTTTAGTAACGAATCTTTTTGGCTGAACATTAATACTTTTAACTGATTTAACAATTTATTTGTTGCTTAAAAAATTCTTTTTTTAGTTGGAAATTCATCTTTTTTGGTTGAAATTAATCTGCTTGGATGAAATTACGATTGTTGGTTTGAAATTCAATCATTTTGGTTAGAGATTCATCACTTTAGTTGAAAATTCAATTTTTTTTGTTTAAAATTTAATTATTCCAGTTAAAGATTCATCACTTTAGTTGAAGATCTATCGTTTTTGGTTTAAAATGCAATTTTTCCCGTTGAAGATTTATCATTTTAGTTGAAAATTCAAGTATCTGGCTAAGAATTCCTTATTTTTAACAATTGAAATCTTATTTGGTAGAACTATCAACGACTGCATTTTTCGTTTGAAGTGAATTTTTTTTAAATTAAAATTTAATTTCTTGGCCAAAGTTTTAACTTTTTTGTTAAAAAAATTTTTTGAAACTGAATTTTTGAAACTGAATGTTTAACTGTTTCATTTTTGTTTGACAATTTATCTTTTTTGTTGGAATTATTTTGAAAAAAATTAATCTTCTTGATTAAAAATTTAACTATTTTAATTAGAGTCATAATTTGGTTAAAAATTCGTATTTTTGATTTAAAATTCTCCTATTCCAGTTGAAACTTCATCAGTTTAGTTGAAAATTATTTTTTTTAGTTGAAAATTGATTTATGTTTTGTTAAAAATTCATCATTTTCGTATAAATTAATCTACTTCGTTGACAATTTATCTTAACTGAAAATTTAATTATTCATTTTTTGGTTGACAAATTTATCTTTTTCAATCGAAAATTAGTTGTTTTTTGTTGTCGCAGAAATTAATCTTTTTGGTTTATTTTACTTTCTTTTTGGTTAAAAATTAATACTTTTAAATGAAAATTGAACAATTCATTTTTTGGTTAAAAAATTCTCTTTTTTAGTTGGAAGTTTGTCTTTTTTGGTCGAAATTAATCTGCTTGGTGGAAATTAAGATTGTTGGTTTAAAATTCAATCATTTCAGTTGAAGATTTATCACTTTAGTTAAAAATTCAATTTTTTGGTTTAAAATTCAATTATTCCAGTTAAAAATTTATCATTTTAGTTGAAGATCTATCTTTTATGGTTTAAAATGCAAAATTTCCCGTTGAAAATTCATGATTTTAGTTGAAAATTCATCAGTTTGGTCGAAAATTAATTTTTATAAAGGAAAACTTAATTGTTCCATTTTTAATGAAGAATAATTTATCTTTTTTAGTTCAGAATTCAACTCTGGTTGGAAATTTGTCTATTTCAGTTGAAAATTTAAATATTCAGTTTACAATTCATCTTTTTGGATAAAAATTCATCGATTCCAGTTCAAAATTCATCACTTTTGTTGCAAATTTCTTGTTTGTTTTTGCAGAAAATTAATTTTTGGTTGAAAATTGAACAATTTGGTTAAAAATGTATCTATCTTGTAGAAAATGCAATATATTAGTACTTTGAAAGTTAACAATTTTAAGTGGAATTTTTATTGATATTCGTGGATTTTAGAGAAAAATTCAAGAAGTGATTAAAGTATTATGTTTTTGTATTATTTAATTAATCAATGGTGCTTATATATTTAAGAATATCTTGAAATATAATTTGCCATAGCTTTCTAAATTTAGCCTGAATTATTTAAAATTCTTTTGAATTTTTTAAAATTCAATTGATAAAATGATCGATGTATGTATATATGCATTTTCAAGGGCTTTATTACATTTAAAGAGATTGCCAAAAAATTTGTATTTACCTTAAGAGATTTGAGGAATTTTAAATATTTTAATAATTTCAAAAAAAAAAATTCACAAGAACTGAGGGATTTCGTAGGGTTGCAAAGTTTTAAAAAGATTTTAAATATGTTTTGCAATCATTTTAGTTCGCCCTGAATTCATATTAATTTTTGAAGAAATTTTTTCTAATTCATCTGGAAGTCTTTAAAACTCACCTTAAATTCTTAGGAATTTCATCAAATTCTTTTGTGTTTATTTAATTTTTCTAATTTTATTTCAAACCTACTCAATTCAATAAATTTATTTATTTACATTTTTTAATTGTTTTCAATTCACTTGATTGCCTTTTTTTAATTCAGCTTGATTTTTTACTAATTTCATCGAATTCTTCTCATTTCTCTTTAATTCCTGTAAATTCGGTCAAGTTTGACTGATTTTCAATTCTTCATTGGTTTTAATTTATTATGGTTTCAAAAATTTAAAGAGATTTAAAATTATTTTTTGTAATTATCTAGAATATTTAGAGTTTACTTAAATTCGTCTAAATTTACTAAATTCGACTTAATACAATGTTTTTATTTTTTTTTTAAATTTATTTGGTCCTGAAGTCTTTTATCCTCGCCTTAATTCTTAGGCATTTTATTACGTTCTTTTGAAATGACTTGAAATTTTCTAAGCTCATTATAATTTTTCCGAATTGAACGAAGTTTTTCCATATTTTTAAATTGTTTTCAATTCATTTCAATTTGTTTTTAAATCACCTTGATTTTTTTATGAATTTTATCGAATTATCGTTCAGCTTAAATTCCCCTAAATTCATCCTAATTTTACGGAAATCAATTGCTTTTTTTATTTAAAAATTTTTTCCCAATTCAATTTAGTTTTTTTGAATTTTTTCGATTTCTTATGAATTTATTTCGAATTTGTTACTCTTGAAGCGCGTATTAATTTGCCCCCACCCCTCCTCTCTGAAATCGAATGATTAAATTCATCAGATCACTTGCTTTTTCCAAAAACCTACCTGAAATCTTTGTGAAATAATTTATGTCTTTGTGAAAACTTCTTAATCCATCAAAAATCGTTGAAAAATCTTTGTCTTCTTTGTGAAATTTTTGTGAAATATTTGAAATCTTTGGGAAATCATTTACATTTTTGTGAAATATGAAATATTTTTTGAAGCATTTGTTAAATTATTCAAATCTTTATGAAATCAATTATGCCTTTCTGCAATCGTTACTAAGTATTTAAAACATTTTTGAAATATTTGGGAAATTATTGAAATCTTTATCAAATCATTGCAAAATCAATAATGCCTTTGTAAAATATTTGAAATCTATCCAAAATCTTTGTGAAATCTATGCAAAATATTTTTGAAAAGTTTTTTGAAATATTTGGTATACCTGCTTTATACCTGCGTCGAACTTTCGTAAGTTCGTACGGAGCCTCTAGCTGTACGGTCTTACAACGTTCTGGTGTATTTAAAACCTTCGTAAATATTTGATAATATTTGATAATATTCGTGAAATTCTTCAAATCTTTGCAAAATGTTTGAAATATTTGGGGAATTATTGAAATCTTTGTGCAATTTTGGGAAATCTTTAAAATAATTTTGAAAAAATTGTGAAATTTTTGAAATATTTGTAAAATCATTGTGAAAGCATTTATGCCTTTGTGAAAACTTTTAAATTTATTCGAAATCTTTGTAAAATCTTAACATTTGAATCTATCCGAAATGTTGGCGACATTTTTTTAATCTGGGAAATCATTCTAATCTTTGTGGAAAATATCTTTGTGAAATCTTTTGAAATCTTTGGAAATCGTTGATATTTTAAAAATATTTTTCAAGTATTTGGTAATATTCGTGAAATTATGGAAATCTTTGGCAAATCAACATTTCCTTATAAAATATTTGTAATCTATCGAAAATATTTGCAAAATATTCGAAATCTTTGTTAAATCTTTCTGAAATTTGTAGAAATCTATAAAATATTGAAAATATTTGTTAATATTTGTGAAATTCTTCAAATCTTTGCGAAATATTTGAAACATTTGGGGAATTATTCAAATCTTTGTGCAATTTTGGGACATCTGTAAATAATTTTGAAAAAATGGTGAAATTTTTGAAATCTTTGTAAAATCATTGTGAAAGCATTTATGCCTTTGTGGAAACTTTTTAATTTATTTGAAATCTTGACATTTGAATCTTTCCGAAGTGCTTGCGACATTTTTTTAATCTGCGAATTCATTTTGAAAATATTTTTCAAGTATTTGGTAATATTCGTAAAATTATTGAAATCTTTGGAAAATCTTTGATATCCTTGTAAATATGTGTAATAAATCCAAAATATTTGAAATCATTGTTGTGAAATCTTTGAGAAATATTTAGAAATCTATAAAAAAATTGGAAATATTTGTTAATATTTGAGAAATTGTTGAAATCGATAGAAAGTCATTGAAATCTTTGTCCAATCTTTGAAGTATATCGGGAATGTTTATGAAATAATTGATGTCTTTGTTGAATCTTTTAAATCTATCCGAAATCTTTTGAGACATTTTTGAAATCTTTGTAAAATCATTGTGAAAGTAATTTATTCGAAATCTTTGTGAAATCTTGACATTTGAATCTATCCGAAATATTTGCGAAATTTTTTTAATGTGGGAAATCGTTCTAATTTTTGTAAAAAAAATCTTTGTGAAATCTTTCTGAAACCTTTGAAAATCTTTAATATTTTAAAAATATTTTTAAAGTATTTGGTAATATTCGTGAAATTATTGAAATCTTTGGCAAATCAGTAATGTCCTTGTAAAATGTTTATAATCTATCCAAAATATTTGAAAAATATTTGAAATGTTTGAGAAATCATTGAAATCTTTGTAAATCTTTCTGACATATTAAAGATTTCTGAAAATTGTACAAAGATTTCAATAATTCCCCAAATATTTCACAAAGATTTGAAGAATTTCATAAATATTATCAAATATTATTAAACATTTCAAATATTTTACGAAGATTTCAAATACACCAGAACGTTGTAAGACCGTACAGCTCGGGGCTCTGTACGAAATTACGAAAGTTCGACGCAGGTATAAAGCAGGCATATAAGTTTATGATGTAATTCACAAAGATTTTGCATACTTCAAAAAGATTTCACAAATGGTTCAACGATTTCGCAAAGATTCAAAATATAAAAATATACGAAAAACTAATAGATGTACAAGATTTCACAAAGATTTCAATCATTCTTACAAATATTGCCAAATATTTCAAAAAACTTTTCAAAAATATTTTGCAGATTTCACAAATATTTCACAAAGATTTCAAATATTTCGCAAAGACATAATTGATTTTCCAATGATTTCATAAAGAATTCAATAATTTCCCAAATATTTCAGAAATATTTCAAGTATTTCGTAACGATTTCAGAAACATTTCACAGAGATTAGAATGATTTCCTAAAGATTAAAAAAATGTCGCAAAGATTTCGGATGGATTCAAAAAAAAATATTTGAAATCTGAGAACTATTTAGAAATTTATAAAATATTGACAATATTTGTTAAATTATTGAAATCTTTCGAAATATGAATTTTATATCTGTATTGATTATTATTTGTGTACTATTTTGTATTTGGTATAATGTAATTATATTATGTAAAAATAGTGCGATTAAATATTATAATATTATAATATCATAATATGATAATATTATAAGGCTGAGCTGACTGTAGAAATGAAATGTTGTGTTGAAGGTACCAGCCGGAGTGCTGAGCGATCTCTTCGGTCCATACTTGATTGGGAGAGAGCGCCTGGAGGATGGAATTTTATCTGCAGATGAACAAGAGGTGATGACAGAGCAGAAGAAAGGTGGAAAGAATAAGCGTAGTTTACGATACGCGGGACTGGCCGATCAGTTTTCTGCTAAAATGAGTAAGAAGAAGAGAAACTCCGTGGAAAGCAGCACCAATCCTTTTGCATTCACAGGCATGACTCTAATTCCTGGCGAAGAACAGCGTTGGGAGGTCTGGCTTCACGAACAGTGTGCAGTTTGGGCGGCTGGTGTTTATTTAGCAGGTAAGCTTACGTATTTTAAACAATTATTTTCATATTTCTAGCGAATTTAAGATTTTTATGTCAGTTTTCTCGAGATAAAAGAATTTAAATTTTGGCAATTGAATTTCATTAAATTAGGGACCGTAATTAAATGACTTAACCCCTCAATTTTTTTAAATTTTCAAAAAACCACCCAAAAATTTAATAATTTAAACAAAGTGTCTACGTGTGCCGACAAAATCCAGCTATTCATACCAATATTTTAAAGCAAATAGTCCATAGCCTAATTTGAAACCTAGATTTTTGCAGATTTTTTTATTTAGAAAAATAAAAACAAATCATAGGAAAATTGAAAATGATTTTTTGTTTAAAACATTAATTTTAAGAAAATATTTTTAAAAATTTAGAATGATTTACAAAATTGTCTAAAATTAAATCGGAGATTTTATCGTTTTTTTTTTATTTTCGAGGATATTAAAGAAAAGTTAGAAAATATGTTAGACAAAATTCGATTCATTTTAAAAGATGTTTAGAAGTTCTGAAAAATTAAAAATATAATTGTTAATTTGAAAAAATGTAAAACGTCATGTAAGTGTTTCACGATTTTGAAATAAAATTTTAAAGCATTTTAAGAGGTTTCTAACTATTTAAAATTAAAATAATTTAACTTTTAATTTGAGAAGTTTTCAGTTTCTTTAAAAAATGTAATCGTTCAATTTTTAATGTTTCTAGCTTGAAAATGCGTAAAATGATATAATTTATAAGATTTTAAATGCATTGATTGATGAGTATTAAACATTATTACCTGGATTTATATTTTTGGAACTGAATGTAAATTTATAAAAGCTTTACATTTTTAATGTTACAGTTTACCTGCATTTAATTTAAAATTGTTTAGTTGAAATTGTAAAAAGCTTCTATTTTATACGTGTGAATTTTTTGAAAATTTGAATACAACATTTTTGAATTAACAAACTTTTAAACTTTAGTTTAAATATATTTTTTGACCGGGAATTTTTCAAATTTTTAGAAGAAAAAAATCCTTCCAATTTTGATTTTAACCGTTTTTTAAATAATTACTTAAAATTTGTTCTTTTTCAATTATGATTCAATTCAATAATCTTTAACTTAAAAAATTTTCCATTTTAGATTTTTAAATTTTCAGCTTAAATTTTAATTTAAAGAGTTTTAAAATGCAATTTTAAAGGCTTCAAAAATTAAAAATTAAAATTTTGAATTAAATATAAATTTTGAATTTCAATGTATATATGACAATTGAACTACGTCTACGTGTGCCGATAAAATTAGACTATTCGAACCCAAATTACGGACCAAACAGGCCGCGGCTTAATTTAAATCAAGTAAAGGTTTGGCAGATTTCGAAAAAAAAATTAGAAGCTTTTTAAGTTGTTTTGCAAGACTGCAGAAGAATTAACAAAATTTCCTAGCAAAATTTAAAATGTTTTATTTTAAGAAACTAATTTTAAAAGAATATTTAAAAAGATTTATAACGATTTATAAAATTTTCAAAAATAAATGTGGAAGATTTTCAAAAAATTTCTTTAATTTGGCAGGATTAAAAACAAAGAAATTTGTAAAAATGTAAAACAGCATGTAGATGTTCCAAGATTTTTAAATAAAACTTTGAAGCATTTTAAAGATTTTTAAACAATTTAAAATAAAAGTAATTTAACTTTTTATTTAAACAGGGAATTTTCAATCTTTTGCAAATTTATAGTTAGTACTGGAATTTATCCATAATAAGAATAATTGTCGAAAAATTGTCCAAAAGGAACAAAATTCTGAATTGGAACATGAAACTTTTCCAAAGAATTCTGATTCTGAGTTAAAACAGGGAATTTTTAAATTTTAACCAATTCTGAGTTGAAACTGGTGGTTATCCAAAAAAAATTATAAATTATCTTGGAAATGTGAATTAAAATTTTGTATTAAATTCCAAGCTGGGACAGGCAATTTTTTAAAATAATTAATTCTAATTCAAAGTTGAAACGGGATATTTTCGAAAAAAATTAAAATTATGAATTGGAACAGGGCATTTTACAGAAAATAAAGATTTTTTTTAAATACTTAAAATTCTGGATTTGAATAGGCAATCTTTCGTAAAGAATTTAATTTCTTAAATTTAATTTTAAAGTGTTTCATTGAAAAGTGTTAGTAGGTTCGATTTTTTACGTGTCAATTATTGATCATTTGAATACAAAATTGATAAATAAAACACCTTTATACTTCAATTTTCAATTTGCAGCCCATAATTTTAAAATAACATTTTTATTTAATTAATCCTGAGGATCAGTTGATAAATTGATCAAAGGAGTTAAAATATTGTAACTGATTTTTTCAAATTCCTTGTCGTTTTTAAGAATTTTAGAAAAATTTTAAGGGATTTTAAAAGATTTTAAAGGATTTAAAATATTTTAGGGTATTTAAAAAGATTAGAAAGAAGTTTTTAATTAATTTCAGGTTTGTGAAGATTTAAAATATTTTTTTAATTAATTTGAAATTCGCCATAAAATATTATTAGTTTATTCTTAATTCTTTTAAATTCTTTTAAATTCTACTCAAGTCAATTGATTTTCGAAATAGTTTCTGTTTAATTCATCATAAAATCTTTGAAGCTCACCTTAATTTCTCAGACATTTCATCAAATCCTTTTAAATCTCTTTCATTTTTCTGAACTTATTTAAAACTTACTCGATTCAATTAATTTTTTTTTATATTGTTAAATTGTTTGTATTTTGATTATAAATTTGATTGTAATCTTCTTCTAAATTCACTGAATTTTGTTTAATTCAATGATTTTTTTTTTTAATTTTTAAAAGTTTTTATTCTTTAGATCCTAAAATTTGTTAACCTCACCTTGCATTCTTAGGCATTTCATCAATTTGTATCAAGTTTTTTTCATAATTTTAAAATGTTATCAATTTAAATTCTTCCCGGTAACCTCTAATTTCCTTTAAATATATTCCAAGTTTACGGAAATTAATGAAATTTTTTTGATT
The DNA here is from genome assembly GCA_010014905.2 of Druon quercuslanigerum. Classification (NCBI taxonomy): domain Eukaryota; kingdom Metazoa; phylum Arthropoda; class Insecta; order Hymenoptera; family Cynipidae; genus Druon; species Druon quercuslanigerum. Next base: position 2,205 of record JAAAKG020145550.1, on the reverse strand, counting down.
TAAAAAAAAATTTGGCAATTCATTAGAATTCTTTTATATTTAACTGGATTTGTTTCTTGCTGTTTAATTAATCCTCAATTCTTTTAAATTCTTTCGATTTTGTCTCATTTACTTGAACTTTTATAAACTTACTCAATTCTATTTGATTTAATGGTTTTTTTTTAATTTTGAAATGTATTTCCAATTCATTTAAATTCTGTTGAATTTAACTTGGATTGTTTTGTAGTCATTAGCCAGCTATGCAGTTGGCCTAGAATTGAAATACTGCAAGGCGAAAGTTTAAAAAAAAATGTTTCAATTTTAATTGTGATCAATGGCATTTTTTGGATTAAATAAATTTTCTAAATCATTTGAATTCTTCTGAATTTAACTTAAATTGTTTTAAGGTATTTATTAGGGTTTCAAATATGTGAAAAGATTTAAAGTTTTTTTTATTTTAATTCATCCTGAATTTATTTAAATTTTTTGGAAATTTGATTAATTTACTTGTTTATAATTTACCCTGTTCCAATTTATAACTTAAATTTTTGTCAATTTAATAAACAATTTAAATTCCCACTTCCAAGACAATTTATAATTTTTTTGTATAAATACCAGTTTCAACTCAGAATTGGTTAAAATTCCCACTACATTACTAAAATAATTAAAAACTTATTTCTAGTCTTTTAAAATGCCCTAAAATATTTTAAATCCTTTAAAATCTTTTGAAATCCCTTAAAATTTCTTAAAATTCTTAAAAACGCCAAGGAATATGAAAAAATAAATTGCAATATTTTAATTCCTTTTGATCATTTGATCATCTGATCATCGGAATTAATTTAATAAAAATGTTATTGTAAAATTATGGGTTGCAAATAGGTTTTTTTCGAAGTAATAAAAACTGAACTCTGAAAATGGAAAGTACAGAAGTTGTTTTATTTATCAATTTTGTATTGAAATGATCAATAATTGACACGTAAAAAATCGAACCTACTAACACTTTTCAATTAAACAATTTAAAATTAAATGCAGCTCAACTGCCAAATTAAAAATTTTAAACTTTTATCAATTTTAGAGTTCAGAGATTAGCAATTTTAATTCTTTTCTGAAAAATTGCCTATTAAAATCCAGAATTGTAAGTATTTCAGAAAATTCTTTATTTCAACTCGGAAACAAAATTCTTTTTAAAAAATCCCCATTTCAACTAAGAATTAGAATTTTTCTGTAAAATTACCTGTTCCAATTCATAATTTTAATTTTTTTCGAAAATATCCCGTTTCAACTTTAAATTAGAATTCATTATTTTCAAGATTGTCTGTCCCAGCTCGGAATTTAATAAAACTTTTAAATTCCCATTTCCAAGACAATTTATAATTTTTTTGGATGAATATCCGTTTCAACTCAGAATTGCTTAAAATTTGAAAATTCCCTGCCTTAACTCAGAATTAGAATTGTTTGGAAAAATTGCATGAATTTTGTTCCTTTTCGAAAATTTTTCGAGAATTATTCTTATTATGGATAAATTCCAGTTCCAACTATAAGTTTATAAAAGATTGAAAATTCCCTGTTTAAATTAAAAGTTAAATTATTTTTATTTTAAATAGTTTAAAAATCCTTAAAATGCTTCGAAATTTTATTTTAAAATCTTAAAACATCTACATGCTGTTTTGCATTTTTACAAATTTATTTTTTTTAATCCTGCCAAATAAAACAAATTTTTTAAAAATCTTCTACATTTATTTTTGATAATTTTATAAATCGTTATAGATCTTTTTAAATATTCTCTTAAAATTAGTTTCGTAAAATAAAACATCATTTTAAATTTTCCTAGGAAATTTTTTTTATTCTTCTGATGTCTGTCAAAATAACTTACAAACCTTCTAAATTTTGTTTTCGAAATCTGCCAAAATCTATACTTGATTTTAAATTAGTCCGCGGCCTGTTTCGTCCGGAATTTGGGTTCGAATAGTCGGATTTTGTCGGCACACGTAGACAATTCGTTTAAATTACTTGAAATAATTTCAAAATTTTAATTCATTGTGAATTATTTCAAATCTTCTAAATACCTCTTTAACTAACTCGAATTGTTTCCCAGTTTCCCGGTCCAGCGGCTACCCCGGAATATTTAACTTAAATACTTTAATTTTTTGAACAAAAAGATTACTTTATATAGAATAAGATTAATTTTTAAACAAAAATATTAATTTTCAACGAAAAATGGAACAA
>JAAAKG020145549.1:0-10864 GCA_010014905.2 Druon quercuslanigerum | reverse complement strand
AAAAATACTTAAAGCTGACTAAAATTGTAAGTTTCAGACTAATTTTGTTGTTCGGACGGCAATATTTCACTCAGAGCATCAAATTTTAATTTTTTTCAAAGTCTTTCTACCAATCACTTGGATGTCATTTGGTATTGCTTGGAAACTGAATTATAACGATTGGACGTCAAAATTTTGAAAGTTATCGAAAAAAAAGTCGTGAGCACCATACTCGCTATCGGCATCGCCTCAAGTGGTAGTGACCTTGTTTGATCAGCCGTGCCCTTCAATATAAGAATCCTTTAGACCTTCTGACAAAGAAGATTGGTACATAAAATTTACGAAGCTTTCGAAAATTTCAAGATTATCTAAATTTGCATACATTTTCCAAATTTCTAGAATATTGGAAATTTCTAAAATTATCGAAATTCTGGAATTTTATAAAATGTTCAAATTTATTTAAATTTCCCTAATTTAAAAAAAACTTTAACTTTTCATAAACGTATAATATTTCTCTATGGTAGAAATTAAGATAATTGTCAAAAATCCTGAAATTTAGAAAATATTCAAATTTTTTAATATTTCTTAAATGTTTAAAGTGTTAAAAATTAAAAAATGTTCTCAATTTTTTTTAATTACTAAAATATTTATGATTTCTCAATTGTTTTTAAGGTAGTCGTGCCAAAATTGAGATGAATAAAGAGAAAAAAAATTTTTTCTATGATTTTAGGAATCGAAATATTTTAACTGAAAAACAGTCGTCATTTATTAAAATGCAATCATATTTTTTAAATGGTAAGAAGCTTAAGTAAACAAAATTCAATTGCACAACACGTTGTTAAAATTTATGTTGCTTTGTGAGTCTGAACGTTATTCTTACAAAATAAGGTTTTTATATTTTAAATGATATCAGTTGTAATAGTTTGATTGATGAAATCATAGAAAAACTATTTTGTTCATGTATCTGACTTTTGACGCGAAAACTCCCTTAAAACTCTAAGATTATCAAAAAAAATTTCAATTATTACAAAACGTGTATTTTTTATATTCAAAATAGGTTTTCAAAATTTTTAAACTTTGTAAAATTCATTTTTATAGACAAATAATCAAGTGAATGTACAGAATTCCTAAAACTGAAATCAAGAATCCAATTAAAAAATTTGAACCACTACCATAAAATGTTCCTATTGTATTATGAAAAAGATACACTCTAAATAAATAATTTTCCTAATAAATAAAAAAATTGGTTTATAAAATGAAAAAGAGAACAAAAATGAGAAGGTAACTGAAGGAACCCCTTTCTTCTGTTTTTTTTATTCCTATCGCCTTTTTTATTTATATTATTATCATTATCACATCACAATGAAAATTTTTTCATATCTTTCATTTTCCTTTCCTCTCTTTTCTTGTACATTAGTCACTTATAATAACTTTTTGCGTAGCGATTAGTCACTTTTGTCATATATGAATGATCGAGGGAAAATCATAATATGAAATAAAGAAATTTTTATAATTTTCATCATTTTCATAATTTTAGAAATTTTAGGCATTCTAAAACTTTTAAAGTCCTACTTAATAGGAATAAAAAAGCGCCTAAAAATTATTTTCTTCTGAAAATTTGATTTTTAAAAGCATTTCTTTTTAGGATGTCTGACACATTATATTATATTTAAGGACACGGCTGACCAAAGTAGGTCACTACCACTTGAAGAGTAGTCGCTCGCGAGTATGGTTCTACTGACTATTTTATTTGATAGCTCAGACAATTTCCTCGTGCAAACGTCAAAAATAAGGTTTCCAACGCCATCAAAATCAAAAACTTAACATATTTTTCAATTTTGCTGTCACATAAACACACTTGAAAATGTTCAAATAAGACAAGTGAGAGTATCCTAAAACATATTTTTGCATGTTTCTTTATAATTATTGTTTATTAAGAAAATAGGAAACGGCAGAATTTTCAGTCTGACTCTGATTTTTGTTTTAAGCAAAGCAGAATATTAAATTAATTCGTTTTTAAATAAAAACTTTAGAAAAGGTTTTGTGCAATCGTTTGAAAACTTCATAGCGTTAAAAATTCAAAAATCTCTGTTCAATTATTTCTATTGTGGAATTTTAAAAAAATGGATGTTTCGAAACTTCAGGAATGAACAACTTAAAGTAAATACTTTTAAATCCGCATGTTTGAAATTATTTATAAGATTTGTTATAAATGATTTTTTGTATAGTACAATAAACTCACCATTAAAGTAGAGAAAAATCATGAGTTTCAGGAATAGAGCGACAACAGTAATTTCCATTTTCTTCTAATAGTCAAAATGATACGAATGAGAAATAAAAAACAGATTTTTGAATAACTGCTATATATATATATCAACTTTTATCATCTATGCAATAACACGCTTTATTTATTCTTTGAAAAAAACATATAGTGGAATGCGGAAGATCGTTTACATCGCGTCTCTGAATTCCCCATATTCACTGTAGTTATTGCTCGCTGAACCTTCAAAAAAAATTAAATATTGCAACAATCTTTCTGAAAAATTAAAAATTTCAAACGATTGCGGAGCATTACAAGGGTCTTAAAAGTTTATAAAAGATTTAGCAAGATTTCAAAAGTTTGAGAATCCTGTCTTGCATAATATTAGAGAGAATCTGAAATTTTTTTGGGACTTTACCTTTTAAAAAAAAAAAAGAATTTGGGCAAAATTTATTAATTTATTCAAAGATTTATGTAGAAAAGGTCTTCGCAAATTAAAGAAGCTGCCAAAAATTATTTAGTTTTTCACGACTTTTCATACTTTTGGATTATTTGGAACATTTTTGCACACTTTTAAATTCTTTTGAATTCTTTTAACTACCTTGACAAGAACTTAATTCTTTCGAATTCTCAGATATATTTGATTTCATCTAGATAACATTAATTCCTTGAATTTGTCGAATTTACCGAATTCTTAGAACTCCCAGAATTCCAAAAACTTTAAAATAATGTCAAGAATTCTGAAGCATTTCAGAATTTATGAAATGTGATAAATTCAAGGAATTCGTAGAATTCAGAAAATTGAAAAGAAGTCAGGTGATTTAGAGAATTCAAAGGATTTCAGAAATTTAAAATATTTAAGGAATTCAGGAAATTCGGAATATTAGGAGATTTCGAAAAACTCGGATATTTCTAAATATTTAAGAAGTTATTATGTTTAAGACTTACAGGAAACTCAGAGAATAAGAGCATTTAGGAAATCCAAGAAATTGATAGAATTTCTTGAATTTCTAAATGTTTAAATAATTCGAAGAATCATAATAATAATCATAATAATTTATTTAAAAAAATTTTATCGTAATTGTGATCTATGATAATAAGTTCCCATAGATTCTTTTTAAATTTTTTAATTTTGATTCAGAAAGAATTCCTATTTTGGATTCTTACAAATTCGATATCGATTGGATATAGCGTTGGCCTAAAATTGCTGCCCAATTTTTAGTTCTCCGGCTTTCTTTGCTTAAGAAAATAAAATAAAAGAATTTGTTAAAAATATTTGTAATGATCAAATCCGCTGTATATAGCAGAAGCAATAAAAGAATTTACCAATGATTTATAATGCTCTAAATCAAGAGCAAAGGCGGATCGACTACTGCAAATATTAAAAAGCGATACATGAATGTTTTTTCCTCAAGGAAGCCGTCCTTCTTTATTTGCCTACACTTGTTTTGAGCGTGAAAGTAGACAAACAATTTCAAAACTAAAAAAAATATTTCTATTTCATTATGCCGTAATTAAATCTGCTGAGAATCTTGATATTCAATCATTGTATTGATGCAATACATGTTTAATTTACCATTTAAAGGCTCAAATACTAATGAAGACATTTTGTTCAGTGATATAATGTTTCGATTCTGGGAATTATAATTACTTTTTTTTTAATAGACGATCTCAAATAATTATTTTTTACCAAAAAATCAAGCAAACTTTTTTTTGCATTTTGTCTTATATAATCTATTGAAACCTTTTTTTTGTTGCTTTAATTGTTTACATACCCTGTTGAAGAAATTTAAATAGCTTCAAAACATGTTGCGTCCTGGTAATGCAAAAAACAAAGGATGCATATTAAAGAAAAGAGAGCATTTTATTTGTTATTAAACATCTATCAAAATTCAAATAAATAATTAATTATTATATGTAAATAAATAAAGGAATAAAAGAAAATTTAACTTAGTTTAATTTTGAAAACAATATTTATTGATCAAGAAAGTTACTTGTTCATTTAATCGATCAGTAATGTGTTAAACATTCATGTTTACACTTTGCATCTATATAGGCAATGTGAATGGCAATATTTTATTAAAAAATTTAGAGTAGATTTTCTAAATTTTGTCAGTACTTTCATATAATTTTTTGTTTTTGAACTCAAAACGTACTAAGGACTTTTACAGATAAATCAGTTATTTTTAATTTATTTATTTAAAAAATTTTATTGATTGAAATAGAAAGAGACATTAACACAGCATCATTGTAGCTGAATTTTTTTAATTTAATTTTTTCAATAATACTTTCTGCAGGAAAAGTACTTTTTGCAAAGTACTCTAAAAATATAGAAGAGATGAGGTGTTAATTGTTTGACAAAAATAGAGAAATAATTTCTTCTAAATAACATAAATGTAAGTATTATCTTAAATTACATTTACGACGTAAACGATGTATTTTTAACGAAATAGCATCACTTCACACTAAAAAGATCAATTTTCAACCAAGAAAGTATTTGTTAAATTTTTAGTTTAAAAAGGTAATTTTCAACACACAAAAAAACAAGTTTTTAACAAATAGTTTATTCTTCGGTCAAAGAGATGAATTTTCAAAAAAAAAAAAAAAAAAAAACATTTATAACAAAATAGTTAAGGGGTTATCTACAGTTAGAATGTTCAAAAAATCGATTTTTTTTTTATTTTATTTTCTTAATGTACATATATTTAAGAATATACACAGAAAATTTCATATCGTTCCCGTGAATATTTTCGAAGTTACACGCAAATTTGAAAAGGCCTAATGCGCATTCATATGCCGAAGAAGAAGATGAGCAGCGCGTGAACATTTTCGATCTCAGAGCGCGTTAAAGCACCCGAGATGGAAGAACGGTCCGCAGAGAACATCAGCTCGAGTTATTAGATGCTGCAAAAGCGGCGGAGGGTGTATTATATGGTCTTGTAATAGACGACTCCATGTAAGTTAACAAAAAAAATTTTATCCTATGTTAGGCGCTTTTCAAACTTTAAACGCGTTTTTCTCAAAATGGTGTTTTCAAAGTCGGTGACCAACGTTTCTCGAAAATGGTTAAACCGATTAGTCTCAAATTTTAACACGAGCTTCTTAAATATATTTTTTAGTAATTAATCGAAGATTTTTTCTCACCAGTAAACATATTTTTTTTTATAAACAATTTAAGGCCGAAATTTTGGTCAAAATTCGATTTTTTTTTTGAGCAACCGCCATTTTGTCAAAAAAAATTATTTTGCTTATTTCTTTAATCAATTACTAGATTTACTATAACTTTAACGAAATCTGTTTGGTTTTTTAATTTCAGATGATCCAGTTCAGAGATTTAGTGGTCACCGCAAAACGTCTTTTTTGAGAGGAGCTGCCGGAGATCAGCTGTAGCTCCTTTCCAAATAAATATTTCTACTAGTACTAAGTCTTTAAATACAGTTAAAAGATACCATAATATGTGTACAAATAGATGAAAGTTCGACTACAAAATATCAATATTCAACTAAAAGAGGAATATAGTTACCTTTTCAAATAGTTAGACTTTCGACCACAGAGATGAATCTTTAACCAAGGCAATCAATTATTATATTTCAAGATAAAAAGAATAATTTTCTTTCAAAAAGTTACACTTTCAAACTACAAATAATAATTCGCGGCAAAAAATGTATTAGTAGATATTTCTATTATAGGTATAGTTGATATAATATTAATTTACGTTCAAGAAAAATAACCAATTGAGTTAAAGGGTTACGTGCCAAGGAAGAAAAAATAAAGATATTATTTTTTTTAGAATTATTATTTTTATTTTTATTAGGCAGTAACGGACTAACCCTGTGACAATATTTTTAATTTTCATAACAATAATACTAAGCTTTATTTTTTCTAGCTCGGTGCGTAACCTTTAATTCAATTGGTCATTTTTCTTTAACGTAAATTCATGTATATTAACTATATAAGGTTTTTGTCCCTCCGTTCGTTGAATTTTTATTGTTTTTATCCCTTCAATCAAAGTGATACGCATTATACATCTTTTATTTGTTATTAAACATCTATCTAAAAAATGAATCTTCGCTAAAACTATTTTCGAATAATTAAACATTCGTTGAAATGGTTTTCAGTCAATTAGTTATTCGGCAAACTAGTTTTCCTTATAATAAATTTCGGTAACCTGATATTCGCTATTTTAATTTTCGATCACTTGAACCATCGAAAAAATTACTGGCTGTCGTTATCAGTAGACAAATTTATATTGATTTTTGGCATCACCTCAGTAAATTATGAGGATTTAAAGATAAAAAAATATGTTATCACCAAATTATTTTAAAAACAATTATGTTTTGATGATTACCTATTTTTGATCTTAAATATTTCTACTACAAGTCTAAGCATTAGAAAATTTGAAAAATTCAGGAAGTACAAAGATTGGTCTTTTTTATAAGGGATTCGACATGCTTCTTCTGAAGACCAACAATTTTTCAAGGATCAGAATATTCAGATTACTTTATTAAGTATTTATATAAATCGGCGGAGGAGTGGTAGATATTATTATTTACATTTACTCTACTTTTTTATACTTTAAAGTAAGAATATATAATAATATATATATTGCACACTTGAGGCCTGACATAGTTCTCCTTGACTTCGAGAAGCGAACCATGTTCGTTATCTAATTTTCGGCACCAGCTGACAAAAACATCATATTCATTCATTTGACATTTTTTTATTCGAGAGTACTTGGAGGGCACCGTGGGTTCGTATTAGGGGCTGTAACCTTATATCATTGATAAATATAATTATTTTTTGTAATGTTCTCTACAAGTCTTTGAACTTTCGTGTAACATTTTTACAAATTGTCCGAAGTTATTTCAAAAACCCCAAAAAGTGATTTTATTACCGATTCATTTCGCTTGGAAAATTTCAAGGGCCCTGAAAAGGTTATAATTAAAATTCGAAAAAAGTTTCGGATGTGAAACTGAATTTAAAGGATTATTGCCCTGTTTGAAGTTTTTCGAGAACAGTAAATATAAGTTGTAAAAGAATAATAAAATGTTGCACAGTGAAAAAAATTTATTTTATATTATATTTCAAAGAGATCCAAAATGTAGAAAAATCTTTCAGATATGTTCCAAATGACAGCATAGAATCAATGATAATTAATAATGTTATTTTATCAGTGATAAAGTTTTAAACTTTATCGGAGGGTTTCCGTAAAGTATATTTGTCAATTTGTTCAATGATGTTGAAAGTTTGATCGTTTATCACTAAACCGATAAAGTGGTGATTGAATTTTTATATCTATTTCCATGACAAAATATTGAAGAACAGATAATTTCATACTTTTTCAATCAGCATTTATCTTTGATATAATAATTGTCTCTTTAGTACCTCTATTACTCACATCAATCATCTTTCATAATAAAAATTACATAAACAAATTATAAGAATAATATTATAAAAGGGATCTTTTATTCCTTTTTATTATTGTTATTTACTTTTAGAAATAAAACATTTTTTTTATTCTGCAATCAAAAAAATGTCTGGTTAAATCAACCAGAATTCTGATTATTTTAATCAGAATTTCTGATTAATTTAACCAGACATTTTTTTAAGTGTTGTTATGGAGTACCTTTTCATTAAAGTAAAAGTTGTATGTAAGTTAAAAAACAGCGGCATAATAATTTAAGAAAAAGCTTTTATTCAGTATGAAATTTTTTTAATTTATTCTTTTATTATCTATAGAGATAGAATAGTCTACCCCTTTGAACTAAATTTCTCTGGGATGATTCGATATTCCCTATTACCCTACTTTTTACGTATCCTTGACTTGTGAAAATCGTCGAAGGAATTTAGTGGCGCCCAATTTGTCAGCAGCTATACATATATCTTGATATAGATTCTAGAGATTCTATTATCAAAATAGTTGTCTTTATTTATGAAGAACGCTTTGAAGTAGGAAACATTTTATATTTATAAATAAAAAATGTCTAAATGTGATAACATACTTTTAATTAGCTGTGAATTTTTATTTTAATATTATTTATATTTTTCAGGCCTATCTGTGATAGAGACTGCTGATTGGACGTACGAGGGCGATCATGGTAAGTTAAAAAAATACTGAATTGAAGAAACGAACAAAAGCGACGTTCATGCTAAATTGCAAATTGCCCGTACGAAAAAATATTATAGCAATATTAGTATAGGCCGGTAATGATTTCTTCATAATGAATTTCCTATAATTTTTTCGCGTTTATAGGAAATTCTTCATAGAAAATCATATTGAAAACAATAATAGAATAACCAGCATTGGCATAGATAATACAAAAATGAATTTAAAAATGATTTAAAATCCCTAGAAAGTAAAATAAGTTAAATTTATTTCCTAACGATCTTGATAAATTCTTTCAAAATTTTAAAATCCTGTAAATCCTTTGAGTTAACTGAGGGGCCTTAAGTCTGGTGACTTTTTACAAAAATATAAACAATCTCAAATTTAATGTAAGAGTTTCTCTAATTATTACTATATTAAAAATGAGAATTTATACAAATCCATTTAACACAACGTGTATTTGATTTTTAAAGATTTTTTATGCAATAAACCCATTTCATGGAAAAAGGTGGGTTATTTATTTCTGTACTGTCATCTTTCATTCATTATTTCGTTAGTCAATGATAATAGTTATTTATGATACAAGTGCGTGAAACAGATGATTATTACGAGTGTGAAGTATGCAGCATGAGCCGCAGACTGGAAGTACGAGTTGAAAGCTTGCACACGAGCCAAGTGAGTGCAAAAGCGTAGACCCCGGATTCGGAAATTTTTCCGAAATTGTCCGAAATGTGAAATTGTCCTCTGGATTCTATACGATTGTGTCCGAAATTTTTCCGGCCAAAGAAGCACGAAAATAAGTCTGAATATCATCCAGTTGACTCAGTATTTTGTACGGTCTGACGGATGTGATAAATCCGGATTGTGTCCGGTTGAGTCCGTATTTTGTATGGTCAGACAGATGCGATCAATCCGGATTGTGTCCGGTCATGTCCGTGTTTTGTACGGTTTACTGGATGCGATTAATGCGGATTGCGTCCGTTCATGTCCGTGCTTTTTGCCATTTTTTGGACGTGATGAATCCGGAATGTGTCTGGTCTTGTACGTGTATTGTTTGGTCTAACGATTGCGATAAATCCGGATTGAGTCAGATCGAGTCCGTCCTTTGTACGGTCTGTCGCATGCGATAAATCTAGATTGTGTCCGGTCATGTCCGTGTATTATGCAGTCCGGCTGATGCGATTAATCCGGTTAAATCCGAAATTTGTACGAATTTAGGAACGTGAATAATCCAAATCTCAACCATTCAAGTAAAAAAATTTTCCTTTCTGACGAATACGATTAATTTGGATCTTACCCGCTAAATTCGGAAATTTTTATGTTTTAGACTATTTTTTTCATATGAAACAGATCCTAATCTTATCCGGAACGTCTATTGGTTCTAGCGTTTCGCGCTCGATAATGTGTTTACCTCGCGCTACGCATTCGGACTTTGTATTTCCCCCATATTTATGTACCAGACCTTTTAAAATCAAAGGTAAAAGCATCGAATACTGTAATTTGGTGGTCGTGAATTCTCTTTTGTTAAAGCTCCTTCGGCTTTAACGAACACATTCTGTTCACGTATTTCGTGCTTCGCGCTCGATTTTGTCCAAAATGTGAACTTTTTTACATTATGTTAAACACTATTATATCAAACTACTTTAATATTTGCTCCCTACTTTGCACTCATTTTTATTTTCAGCTACCACGAAAAATCTATCATTTCAATAAATTTATATTATTCAATTCATAATATGCATTTCTATTGAAACATACGTATTTTCATTATCTGGTTTTAAACATTTTTAAAAGTGCGCTATTGTTTACGACTCAAACTAAAAAAAGGAATTCTACCGTAAAGTTGTTCTAAGCAATTTTGTAGATATAATTCAGGTAAAAAATATTGTTACATAAAATGTTATTGTAGCTTTTATAGGACGAAATTCGGACTTGAGCGGACGATTTTCCGTTTTCACTTTCATTCCACCGAATGACAACTCAAACCTGCGGATTAATTGCGGATAGAACCGGACTATTTTCGGATTTGATATTTTTGACCGGAAGGATTTAGGATTTAAACGGACGATTTTGCGTTTACACTTTTACTTCACGAACTTATAACTCAAACCTACGGATTAATTGCATATAGAAGCGGACTATTTTCGGAGTTGATGTTTTTGACCGGGAGGAATCCGGACTTCAGCGGACGATTTTCCGTTTTCACTTTTATTCCACCGAATGACAACTCAAACCTGCGGATTAATTACGGATAGAACCGGACTATTTTCGGATTTGATATTTTTGACCGGAAGGATTTAGGATTTAAGCGGACGATCTTACATTTACACTTTTACTTCACGAACTTATAACTGAAATCTGCGGATCAATTGCGGATAGAAGCGGACTATTTTCGGAGTTGATGTTTTTGACCGGGAGGAATCCGGACTTCAGCGGACGATTTTCCGTTTTCACTTTTATTCCACCGAATGACAACTCAAACCTGCGGATTAATTACGGATAGAACCGGACTATTTTCG
>JAAAKG020145548.1:0-10865 GCA_010014905.2 Druon quercuslanigerum | reverse complement strand
CTAATCGAGCGCGAAGCGCGAGATCCAACAGGTGCGCGCCCTAGGCGCGCTCAAACTTGCGAGCGAAGCGAGCCGCGTGCGAAGCGAAGTTTCGAATCCATATCTGTCCCAAACTTCAAGGTCGCAAAGGAAAACATTTTCTTGGATACAATCATTTTTTCTAGGTTGGAAGGGGGCATAAAGTTGTTAATTATAAAATAAAATAAATAAAAAAATTGTGGTCGCTCAATAAAAAAAGTTCAGCGAGGATTCACTGTCGCTAAAATCACATAAATACCTGATCCCAGTTCAAAGTTTTATATATTATCCGTGGGTTTTGCCGGCTTTGTGTTATGCTAATCGGACACGAGTATCGGTGACACGAAACGACCGTATCTCGGTGGGGTAATGGTTTTTCTCGACGAACGGGAAACAGCTGAGGGTGGAGGGGAATGAGAAAAGGGAGGAGCTCTCGTACATGAAACAAGCCTTAGAAGCTAACCGATATATTACATACATAAGTCAGGCGTAATGGATTTCCATAAACTTAAACAAGTTTTTTCATAAAAATAAAACGTGTGGCCAGAGTCAGTTGCCCTACGGGAAGGCGTTAACAGAACAGTTACTCAATTGCGTGACCACATAGTATCCGTTCCGCTAGGGCACATTGTCGCTCGAACCTCCCCCTCGCATACTTTCCCTCCACTACCTACCCTGCACCCCCACTACTTTTCCCCACCCTACAACCTTCGTTTCCCCTTTCTTCCCCTTCTTCTTTCTCTCCTCATTTTCCCTCAATTCCTCAAATTCCCTGAGTTAGGAGTTAGGGGTTAAGGGTAGGAGTTACGTGTCAGGTGTTAGTGGTAAGAGTTAGGTATTAGAAGTTAGGGGTAGGATTTAATAGTTTGAACTTTGGAGTTAAGGGTAGGAGTTATGTGTTAGGCGTAGGAGTAAGGTTTTAGAAGTTATGGGTAGTAGTTGGGAGTTAGGAGTTAGATATAGGAGTTAATATTTTGGAGTTAGGAGTTAGAGGTGGGAGTTCATAGTTAAGGGTCGGAGTTAGGGGTTAGTGGTAGGGGTTAGGTTAAGAAGTTTGGGGTATTAGTTGGGAGTTAGAAGTTAGGAGTTATGAGTTAAAATTTGAGGGTAGGAGTTAATCATTTGGACCTAGGGAGTTTAGGTGTAGGAGTTAGGTGTTAGTGGTAGGAGTCAGGTATTAGAAGTTAGGGGTAGTAGTTGGGAGTTAGAAGTTAGGGGTAGGATTTAATAGTTTGAACTTAGGAGTTAAGGGTAGGAGTTATGTGTTAGGCATAGGAGTTAGGTGTTAGAAGTTCTGGTAGTAGTTGGGAGTTAGGAGTTAGAGATAGGAGTTAATATTTTGGAGTTAGGAGTTAGAGGTGGGAGTTATGAGTTAAGGGTCGGAGTTTGAAGTTAGGCATACGAGTTACAGTACCGGCCATTAATTTTGGATGAGTGATTCATTTTTCGTTTCAACTTCCAACAGGCGTGTATCTTCGTAAATACTTGTCGATGAAAAAGTTTGAAAACGGCATTGGAAAGTAGTCGTTAAGAGCATTACTTTTTGATTGACTAAATATTTTTTGAACTTGTTTTTAAAAGTACTGGGCCTTTGAACAATTTTTAAAAAATTGTCCGTTTCTCCAATTTTAGGGTCGAACGGGTGATATTGCAATGATGACTTAATACAGTAAAAACTTCACATCAAAAGGAATAAAAATGTGTTAAAAAATAGTTGCATATAGAATTTTTTAGGCCCTTTCGTAATCTGCTTTCTGATTTTTTCTAACTTCATTATTCAAAAAACTGCGAGTGACTGAACAAAAATGAATAACCGAAAAATTTTTTAAAATGGTCCAAAGGCCCAATACTTAAAAACAAGTTAAAAAATATTTGGTCTTTTAAAAAAGAAGCTCTTACATACTACTTTCCAATGCCGTTTTCAAAAAAAAATTTCGACAATTATTTAGGAAGATACGTGTGTTGGAAGTTGAAACGAAAAATGGATCACCCATCCGAAATTAATGGCCGGTACTGTATGATTTGGAAGTTAAGAGCTAGCGGTAGGAGTTAATAGTTTGCAGTTAGCAGTTAGAAGTTACGAGTTAGCGGTAGGTGTTTGGAGTTAGGAATAGGAGTTAGAATTTGAGAGTTAGGAGTTAGAAGTTTGAGGTAGGAGTTAATAGTTTGGAGTTTGAATTAAGAAGTTAGGAGTAGGAGTTAGATGTTAGGGGACAGGGGGAGAGTTAGGTGTTAGAAGTAATAGGTAGTAGTTGGGAGTTAGTAGTTAGAAGTTAAGGGTAGGGGTAGTATATATGATTTTGGCGTTATGAGTTACAAGTTTGAGGTAGAAGTTAATAGTTGCGGATAGGAGTAAGGGGTTAGTGGTATTAGTTAGGTATTAGAAGTCAAGGGTAGTAGTTAAGAGTTAGAATTTAGGTGTAGAAGTTATATTTTAGAGGTCAAAGTTAGATATTAGAAGTTAGGGATAGTAGTTAGGAGTTAGGAGTTGAAGGTAGGAGTTAATATTTTGAAGTTAGAAGTTAGGGGTATGAGTTATATGTTAGGGCTTGGAGTTTGAAGTTAGGGATAGAAGTTATGAGTTGGGAGTTAGGAGTTAGAAGTTAGAGGTAGAAGTTAATATTTTGAAGTTAGGAGTCAAGGGTAGGAGTTATGAGTCGCAGGTAGAAGTTAGAAGTTAGGGGTTAAGGATTAGAGGTCAGAGTTTGAAATTAGGTATAAAAGTTATGAGTTGGGAGTTAGGAGCTAGCGGTAGGAGTTATTAGTTTGGAGTTAGCAGTTAGAAGTTAGGAGTTAGGAGTTATCAGTAGGTGTTTGAAGTTAGGGATAGGAGTTAGAAGTTGGAAGTTAGGAGTTAGAAGTAGGAGGTAATAGTTTTAAATAAGAATTATGGAGTTAGGGGTAGGAGTTAGGCGTTAGGGGATAGGGGGCGAGTTCGGTGTTAGAAGTTAAGGAAATTAGTCGGGAGTTAGTAGTTAGAAGTTAGCTGTAGGGGTAGAAGTTAATAGTTCGGAATTTGGAATAGAAGTTTGGAGTTATGGATAGGAGTTATGAGTTGGGAGTCAGGAGTTAGAAGTTGGAGGTAGGAGTTAATAGTTTAAAGTTAGAATTAAGGATTTAAGGGTAGGAGTTAGGTTTTATGGGATAGGGGATAGGGGACGAGTTCGGTGTTAGAAGTTAAGGAAAGTAATCGGGAGTTAGTAGATAGAAGTTAGATGTAGGGGTAGAAGTTAATAGTTCGGAATTTGGAATAGAAGTTTGGAGTTATGGATAGGATTTATGAGTTGGGAGTCAGAAGTTAGAATTTGGAGGTAGTAGTTAATATTTTGGAGTTAGAATTAAGAATTTAGGGGTAGGAGTTAGGTTTTACGGGATAGGGGGAGAGTTAGGTGTTAGAAGTTAGGGATAGTAGTCGGGAGTTAATATTTAGAAGTTAGGTGTAGGGGAGGACATAATATTTCGGAATTAGGGATAGAAGTTTCGACTAAGTTATCTTTTTTATTTGAAAATTAAAAACGCTTAAGGCTCTGATTATTGCATGCGAGATTTTTTTTTAATTAGTCGCAGTAGAGAATTAGCTATATAGCAAAATTCTAATTGAATTTGAATGTTGATTTGTCGCGATCATTTCTCACTATTCCAATGGAATTTGATTACGTAAAGGTAACTGGATTGCCCATCCCTAAATGCAACTAGTCATAACGTGGTTGAATCGCCCCTGGACAAAGGCAGCTTTACTGGCTTCTGTGTACATTTCTGTGAAAAATTTGTTAAATAGAACAATAAAATTAGTCACAGTACGCGCTTCACCCTCCCTACTTTCCCCCTCCTCGCCATCCCCACTCTTCCCATCATCTATCGCTACGTACTCTCCTTCTTCCCCTCCCTTAATTTCCCAGAGTTTCCCGACTCTGTTTTCCTTCACTTCCTATACTTCTCTTAATATCTCCCAGTACTTCCCCTTCGCTCCCGCCCCATTTTCTATCGCTCCCGCTACTTCCCCTCCCATTATTTTCCCACTTTTCAACTGCTTTCTCTTCTCTTATATCCTCTTACTTAATCTACACTCTTTATTCACTTATTTCCCATTAGTTTCTTTCGCCTCACTTTCCCTGATTCTCATCACTTCATTTCCCCTCACTTCCCTCAATTCCCTCTCTTCATTTGCCCTCAGTTCCTCTACTTACCTCACCTACTTTGCCTTTACTTCCTATACTTGTACTTCTCTTATTTCTCCTTCCTGGCACCACTTCCCCTCTCCTCCTTATCCGCCACTTCCTCACCGCATATTTCCCATAGTTCTCCTATGTCCTCTTCCTTTATTTCCCACACATGTTCTGTTATTATTTTCCCTCATGTCTCATAACGCCCGCTCCCATTTTCTATCACTTCAGCTACTCCCCTCCTTTTATTTTCACTAAATTCTCCTACTTTCTCTACGCTTATATCCCCCCACTTCCTTAACTCTCTATTCCCTTATTTCTTATCAATTTCCCTCCCCTCAGTTTCATTGATTCCTATATTTTCATTTTCCATCGCTTTCCAAAATCTATTCCCTTGAGATACCCTCACTTGATTTTTCTCCACTTCCTCTAATTTGTCTTTCCCTAATATCCCCTTAATTATAGAAATTCTCCTCTTTTAATCGGCCCGCACTACTCGTCCACTAAATCCCCATACTTCCCATACTTCCTCTTCATTCACTTCACATACTTATCCAGCCATCATTTACCCTCATTTCTCACACTCTCTCGCCTTATCTTATATATCTCTCTCCCTACGACCCCTCATTTTCTTTCCCCTTACTTCTCTTACTTCCTCTCCTTTTTAATAATCTTACGTCTTCAACTTGTCATTTCCTTGTTTCTTATCACTTTTCCTCCACTCACATCAACTAATTCCAATCCCTTCATTTCCCATCGCTTCCCCTAATTCCATTCTTTTATTTTCAATCATTTCCTCTACACTTCCGTGCTTAATATTTCCTAACTCTCGCGACAATTCCTCTGTTAATTTCCCCTCACTTTACCTCCTCTAATTTCCCATACTTCAAATGGGACGAGGAGAAGGGGGTTTTGAAGAAAGTGCAGGGGAATTTGTTGCGTCGGAAGTAGGGGGCGGTGGCATTTATTGTTAGTATAAAATAATTGTTTTAAAATTGACAAACCAATCGTAAAAACTCTTTTATGCACAAAATTATATGCATCTTTAAAATGCTACCTATTCTTTGTAGTTCCGGTTTTCGACACCAGATGGCGAAATGGTTGACCACCATTCCCAAAATTACTTACATTGATACTATTTAATATAATTTATGTCATTATTTTCGTGAGGAAAATCCTCTCTTTTTGAAGAATTTTGGCCTGTGTTGCCTATAATCTATATAATTGAAAAAAGGTATTTTTTGTGCTTTTTATTTTAAGTGGGAAGGGAGGGGGTGGAATTTATTGTTAGTATACAATAATTGTTTTAAATTTAGAAACCAATCGTAAAAACTCTTTTATGCACAAATTAAAATGCATCTTTAAAATGCTACCTAATCTTTCTAGTTCCAGGTTTCGCCACCCGACGGCAAAATGATGAGGAGGAGGGGAGGATGGCATACAAAATATGTGTAGTTCAAGAATTAAAATAAGTTAAACCCTGTTTCAGTTGGTTTAAAATTTTCTCTTTGGGTTTAAATATTTACCTATAGAACTAAACAATATGATTTCAGGTAAAATATTTTTATTTTTATTTTTAATATCACTTTAATTGATTATTGTTTCAGGCAGGTGTCATTTACAGCGAAGATGGTGAATTTTGGCTGGAACCAGTTTCAACAGAATTGGTTGAACAATCCAGGAATGATGCAAGGTCAGATAATATTTTGCCCTCGGAAATGGCCAGACCTCATCTCCTATTTCGCAGATCAACCGGTAGAATCGAATCGACAACCGGCACCAAACGAAGACCGAAAAAAAGAAAAAAGAAGAAACACGAGAGAAATTGCGGCACCCGCGGTGAGAACCGATAAACGATCCCGTCTCGTAAGTTCTAGTCGCACCACAGGATCGGAGATCAAAAAAAACACATCTCAAGACAACCGCGCCGATGTTTATTGCTAAACGTTTACATTAATTTTCCAATGGAATATTTATTATATGAACAGGAAAGGTCCACGTATCGAAGCCTTTATGCCATTCCGCTCCACGTCGTGTTTAGGCTGTGTACAGCCACATGACGCTTTTTCTCGTTGTACAGCTCTACGTCGCATTTAGACGCTATATAGCTCCAGGTCACATGACTTGGAACCATACAGCGACGGAACGCGAGGTAGAGTGGTATGGAATGGAAACGCCAAAAAAATTTATTTTTTTAAACATACAAGAAAGTTTTTCAGAATTGAATAAAATAAAATCGAAATCCTTCCAGACTGCAGAATACATTTTTTTAATTGTAAAAGTCCTGACGTGATTATTTGTCAATAAAATCGATGAGTACACTCCATGGCGCTCCACGTCGTGTTTAGGCTGCGTACAGCGCCATGACGCTTTTGGTCGCTGTACAGCTCTACGTCGCATTTGGACGCTCTTTAGCTCCAGGTCACATGCTTAACCACATGACCTGGAACTATACAGCGACGTAGAGCGGTATGAAATGGAGACGCCAAAATAAATCTTTCTTTTTTTTAAACATACAAGAAAGTTTTTCAGAATTAAATAAATTAAAATCGAACTCCTTCGAGATTGCAGAATATATTTTTTTTAATTGTAAAAGTTCTAGCGTGATTATTTGTCAATAAAATTTATGCATATAGCCCATGCCGCTCCATGTCGTGTTTAGGCTGTGCACAGCCCCTTGACGCTTTTGGTCGTTGTCCAGCTCTACGTCGCATTTGGACGCTATATAGTTCCATGTTACATGCTTAACCACATGACCTGGAACTATACAGCGACGTAAAGCGGTATGGAATGGAGACGTCAAAAAAATTTGTTTTTTTAAACATACAAGAAAGTTTTTCAGAATTGAGTAAATTAAAATCGAAATGCTTCCAGATTGCAGAATATATTTTTTTTAATTGTAAAAGTCCTGGCGTGATTATTTGTCAATAAAATCGATGCGTACACTCCATGGCGCTCCACATCGTGTTTAGGCTATGTACAGCGCCATGACGCTTTTGGTCGTTGTACAGCTTTACGTCGCATTTTGACGCTGTATAGCTCCAGGTAAAATGCTTAACCACATGACCTGGAATTATACAGACAAGAAAGTTTTTCAGAATTGAATAAATTAAATATCGAAATCCTTCCATATTGCAGAGTACAATTTTTTTTAATTGTAAAAGTCCTGACGTGATTATTGGTCAATAAAATCGATGCGTATATTTTATTTTTGATTCAAGAACAATTTTAAATTGAAAATTCAACTATCTCCTAAAAAATTCGTTTATTTGGCTTAAAAGGTCAACTGTTTTTGGATAAAGTTCAACCTTTTTTGTTTAAAAATTTGACCATTTGGTTAAAGTGCATAGTTGTAAGTTCAAAATTAAACTATTTTGATAAAGTTATATTTTTTATTAAAAAAACAACTTTTTTGTTACAAATTTGTTACTTTGGTCATCTTTATTGGTTAAAAATTCACCTTTTTTGGTTGTAAATTAACTTTTTTGTTAAAAATTCAAATATCTTCGAAAAAGTTCGCCTTTTTTGTTTGAAAATTCAACTAGTTGTTTAAAACTTTAATTATTTTGTTTAAAATAGTAAATTTTGCTAGAAACTTGAACTATTTTATTGCTGCGGCAACTTTTTGATCATTAATTAATTGTTGTTGTCTAAAATTTATTATTGTTGTAGAAAATCTGTTTTAGTTAAAAATTTAACTAATTTATTTAAAATGCAATATAGCTTTAAGAATTACGTTAAATTCTGTCGTGCTCAAATTATATATCTATTTTATTCTTTTAATCCCCCCCCCCCCTAACCCAGGCTTATGACTACTGGCCATCTGGAAGCTTAAAGTCAGATTCAAAAAAGAAATTTGAGGATCGATACAAAAAAATTGTTTAAGATATCAACCGATTTAGCCTTCCATATTTGTGGTTTTCTGCAGTTTTCCACTCCCCTGAACAACTACCAATTTAAATAAGGTATGAAGTCACGCCTTTTTCTCGGATTTTCTCTTAAATGCGAACTGAATTAGTAGAACCCAATAAGAAAATTCAACTACGTCTTTCAGAAAAGTCTACTATTATATTTTTACTTTAGAATTCATTTTGCTTGATTAAAAATTCTAGAACTAATTTGAAAATTTATTATTTTCTTAAAAATGCAACCATTTTGTTAAAAAGTCATTTTTCTGGTATAAAAATATAACTACTTGGATTAAAATTGAAACTTCTTTGTTAAAAATTAATTTTTTGGTAGAAAAATCATTCTTGGATTAAATGTTGAACACTTTTGTTGAAAATTCATTTTCTTTAAGATTCAAAATTTTATTTAAAACTGTTGTTTGCTTGAAAACTTAAATATTTAGATAACAAATAGTTTTATATAAATAGTTAGTTAATTATTTAAATAATTAAACTATTCGGTTTAAAATCCTATACTTTGGTGAAAATTAAACTATTTTTACAAAAAATGATCTATTTGTTAAAAAAATTAACTTTTTGTTAAAAAATCAAAATTCATCTTTCGATTCTAAATTTGATTATTTGCTTAAAATCTAAACTTTTTTTTATAAAAATTCAACTATTAATTTAAAAATTAGTTTTTTTGGTTAAAAAATTAGCCTTGTTTGATGAAAATTCATTTTTTTTAAGGATTCCACTATTTGGTTCAAAATGTATCTTTTTCGATTAAATTAACCTGATCAAAAATTTATTTTTATGTAAGAAAATACATTTTTTAAACAAAAAATTTCACGATTAAATGAATGGATTTTCGTTATTGAAAATTCAAATGTTTTCTAAAAAAAGTCCTCTTGTTGGCTGTGAAATTCCATTGTTTTAAAATTTTTAATCTTTTTTGTTAGAAATTCGTCATTTTTGATTGAAAATTTATCTTTTATCATAGAAAATTTGTCAGTCTGGATTGAAAATTAATTTTTCTGTTGAAAATTCGACTGACTTCTAAAAAATCGTGATTTATGCTTGAAAATTGAACTATTTAATGAAAAATGGAACCATTTACTGAAAATTTCAACTTATTTCTTGAAAATGCTTAAAAGTTCAACTATTTGTTTATTAAAACAACTTTTTGTAAAAATATTATTTTTTCGCTGTTAAAAATTCATATTTTTGCGCTGTAAGTTCAAAAATAATCAATAATTGTTAAAGTAGTTAGTCAACAGCCCCTAAGTTTAATTCCATAAACATGAATCTCATTTTTCCGAAAACAAAAATTTTCCATCTTAATCTTATGGGATTTTTCCGGAACCTCTTTAAAAAAATGAGAGGGGGGATGGCATGGCCTCTATTCGATAAGAAAATTTTTAAAAAGTATGATTTTGGATCACCCTAGTGTGGTTACCCTCAAAATTTTTGGTTTTCAGCAGTTTTCCACTCCTCTAATCAAATTTCCACCCTAATGCAAGCGCTTCCAATAAAGATCAGTTTTCAGACGATAGAGAAGTTTAGAAATTCATAAACGATCATGATTGAGTACATCAGACATTCCTCGGAGGATTATTAGGAGAGTTGGGGTAATTGGGGATTCGAAAAGGGATGTGAGTATATTTATGGACTAAAAAGTCTGATATAATCCAATAATGAGGAATGAATAATAATGTGCAGTAAATTATAAGGTGCCGCGAACCTTGATGAAACTAATGAATTAATTGAGTAATTAATAATAATCACTGAGAGGAGAAACCTGTATATAACTCTGAGGAGAACCGGATTTATTATTATATAGAACACATGTTATTCGGCATCGTGTGGTGGGCGATCCATTCTGATGGTAAATGAAATCTTAATTGTAGCCTTACCACCGGCCAATCTGCATAAATCAGCAACATTGCCTGCCTGCGGCTACGAAGCAAGGTCTGAGTCTGCCATGATTTCTGAGCAGAGGCTGGCTGATGGTAACTGCAAAATAAAACCAGACAGGAAAAAAACTGCGAGAATCAGCTTTGCACGTTCCTGATCTAAGTCAACATTAAGAGCCTCATTACAATTTCGTATTCTACAAAAAGGCCTACCGTTCTATAAATAAGATTGTTGCATGAATTCTAGATAATTTTTTTTATGTGCTGCATAAAATTCTCCAAATTTTAGTGCCTATTAAGATTTTTTTATCACTTCATTTTTAAGAAATAAAATACATAGGGAACTGCACCGGAAAAGACGTAGGAAATTACATTGGAAACGACGCTGGAAACGACGCCGGAAATGACAACGTAACCGACGTCGGAAACAAAATCGGAATTTCGAACGTTCATGATATAAGTCAACATTAAGAGCCTCATTACAATTTCGTATTCTACAAAAAGGCCTAGCGTTCTATAAATAAGATTGTTGCATTAATTCTAGACAATTTTTTTTAAGTACTACATAAAATTCTGCAAAATGTAGTGCCTTTTAAGATTTTTTTATCACTTTATTTTTGAGAAAAAAATACATCGGAAACTGGAGCCGAAACGACGTAGGAAATGGCATTGGAAACGACGCTGAAAACGAGACCGGAAATGACAACGTAACCGACGCCGGAAAAAAAATCGGAACTTGGAACGTTCCTGATCTAAGTCAACATTAAGAGCCTTATTACAATTTCGTATTGTACAAAAAGGCCCACCGTTCTATAAATAAGATTGTTGCATGAAATCTAGAAATTTTTTTTAAGTACTACATAAAATCCTGCAAAATTTAG
>JAAAKG020145547.1:0-10866 GCA_010014905.2 Druon quercuslanigerum | reverse complement strand
GAACATAAATTAGTGAAATAAATATTTATTATTTAATATTTGAAAAAATTTTGATAAAAATCCACTCTTTGTGTTGTAGACTCATCTCCTTGGTTAAAAATTACCTATTTTATTTTTAGAAAATTAATCTCAGGGTTAAAACATCGCTTTTCTGGTTGAAATTTATCTTAGGATTCATCGTTTTAATTGAAAAATCCATTTCTTTAGTTGAAAATTGAACTGTTTGGGCAAGAGTTAGTTTTTTTGTAGTTGAAAATTAATTTATCAATTTATCACTTTTTGTTAATAATGCTTGATTCAACAATTTGCTAGAATGTTAAACTATTCAGTTGTAAAATAACTTTTTTGGTGAAAATTACTATATTGTTGGTTTAAGTTAAAATACTTGGGTAAAAAATAAAACTGTTTTATAAATATGTTACTTTTTGGTAAAAAAATTAACTTTTGTTTTTAAAAATTGTCCTTTTACCATCAAGATCCAACCAATTTTCTTAAATTTATGTATTTGGTTCAAAATTCATGTTTTATGGAACAAAATTATTCTTCTTGATAAAAAATGTATCCTTTGCTTAAATCTTTAACAATTTGGTTAAAAATTTATTTTTTAATGTAATAATTTAACTATTTGGTTAAAAGTTATACAAGTTCGTTAAAAATTGATCTTTCAATTAAATTTACCCCTTTGGCTTGAGATTTGCTTTTTTTTGTTACAAAAAATTTGTTACTTTGACATTTCACTATTCTATTTTTTATTAAAAGTGTATTGTTCATAATTTAAAAATTTAACTTTTTGTTAGAAAATTAAACTCGTTTGTTAAAGATTCCGATTTTTTTACGATTCACCTTCTTAGTTGAAAATTAATTTTTATATGATTCATCATTTTAGTTAAAAATTGATCTCTTTTGTTGAAAATATAATTATTTTGTTAGAAGATCTCATCTTTTTCTGGTTAACATTTAATTTTTAAACTAACAATGTAACTGTTTCATTCTTGCTTGTAGTGATATTTTTTTAAATCGATCTTTTGCCGTTGAAAATATTTGTATGTTTTGTTGAAAAATCGTCTCTTATGGTCGTAACTGAATCTTCTTGTTTGAGAACTTATCATTTTGGATTAAAACTGTAACTGTTCGGGTCTAAATTTATCTGGTTTGCTTGAGGATTCAACAATATAATGGAAAAGTAAACTATTTGGTTGATAATTAACTTTTTTGTTAGAAATTAAAATATTTCGATGAAAAATTTACTTTTTTTTTAATAAATAAGTTTTTTTAAAGCCTAATTTCAGGCTAAAAATTCATCTGGTTTGTAGCCAATTCAACTTTTTTGCTTTAATGAAATCTGAACTAGGTTGTTAAAAATTCATATTTTTTTCACCTCTTTGTTTTAAAATGTAACTTTTTTGTTGAACTATTCCATTTTTGGCAAGAAATTTCTCCATTATAAGTACAAAATTTAACTATTTGTTGGAAAATTGATGTATTAGTTAAATAATCTTGTTTGTTGAAAATTCAGTATATATTTACACCTGAAATCCCAGGAATTAGAGTGTTTCATATTGTGTTCAATATGGAATGTACATTAATTTCATTCGAAAGAATTTATTCGTCCATTATTACGCTTTTTTGTGGAAAATAACTCTCTTTCCTATGTTGTGATAGAGTTTAGGGCTACATTATTTTTCTGCGAGGGGGTGGGGGAGGGGGGTGTCAGACAAACGTACAGTTGTCAACGAGGACAGACGGGGTGGTAAATATATATTGGAACCTAGAATGACTAACGGTTTCGGATATAGCTTGCAGTGACATGAACCATTTATGTTGTATTTAGCCGTATGACGCAACCTGATGCAACTAATGCGCTAAGAGTGCGGCCATTATGCGCTTCGTCACGCTTGACTAATCACAGCCTCTTTCTCTCTTTTTTTTGGTTCTGCGGAGTAAATTGGTAATGTAGCTGATGAACGACCCGTAATGTTAGATTATTTATAAATCAAAAAAAAAATATATTGTTTACTAGTTTACGCACTAAACTTTAAAAACTGTAATATTTCAGATAAAGTTTTATAACCGGATATTCCACGGCTAGATTGAGAGAAAACCCTGTTTACTTCAGCCTTAGACTTTCCGCTGAAATTTTAAAGGAAACACCCTGAAAGACTGTCATTCTTTTGGACGTAAAAGGATGAAAGGTAAGGCTTGTGGCGACAAAGTAAAAGAACGTCGTTAACATCTTATTTCGCCGTATCTATGACAATGATGTTAAACTCATGCATCACATCTTTTCTCGAGCAATAACATGACAGATTTAATATTAAAGTGTTCGGGAAATTTAAACTTATGCTTTCTCATCATATTTTATAAAAGCTCCTGAACAATATTTTTGCACACTGGATAGAATCATTTAATTAGTTTTCAGGACAATCACTATTTACTAATATCATTAACAAACTAATTTTATGGCCAATAATCAGCTGAAAGCTTAAAATCTTCCGAATTCAACGATACGATAAAAAACAGGAATTTTCTGCCTCCTATTTCTAGCGTTCACTTTAACCTGTTCCCAGAAAGAGGTCAACATTAACAAAAATCAGAAAAAATCACTATTATATCTGTAACATTCTTTAATGCAATACATTCTTGAAGATTCTGAATTATTTAAGAAATTACTTGTCAAGGAGATTAATTTTCAAATACTCCACATGTTTGGTTTTGTGATGCGAGTGCAGTTTAATATATAAATTTATGCTAAAATCCCTTTTTAACCAAAAAATGTAATTTTGAATATTTCTGACTTTAATCAGTATTGGCGCCTAGGCCGACATAGAAGGACAAGTGGTAGGCAAAAAATACCCTTTTGACGACAATAGTAAGACAGTCAGTTTACTTCTGCAGTTGCTATTGTCATCGAAAAGATACCTTTTTATACTACTTTTCCTACTGTAAATAATTTAAATAAATAATATATTATTTTTTAATCAAATAATTTTTCTTGAGTAACAATTATTTTTATCATACATTTAGTTATTGAACTGCACTCGCATCATAAAACTCAAGTTAAAGTATTTAGAAATAAATCTCCGTAAAAATCCAATTTTCGAATATTTCAGAATTTTGAAAAATGTATTGCATCAAAGGATTTTGAAAAAATATCTGTGCTTTTTTAAGGATTTTTTCTATTATTGGCCTAGTTCTGGGAACAGGTAAAAGTCGTCGTTTGAAAAAGGAGGCCGAAAATCCATCTTTTTAAAATGTTTTTCCCTCTAATTATTGACAAAAATTTTTGTAATAAAAGTAATGATATCGTTGATTTTAGTTTAAAAATTTAGATATATTTATCAGCGAATTGCTATCAAAAGAAGTGAGGAGCTCCGACTTTAGTTTAACAGTATAGCACACATTATACAGCCGAGCGCTCGATTCACCGTTCACAAGTGGTGGCGACCGGCTTTAGTCAGACGGCGCGTCACGCGACAGTCCTTAGAGAGGTTGCACTAGTTCGTATTTATTCACTGTTTTAAGCAAACGAAGAATCCTATCGAATGATAAAAAACCTAAAATATAGTTACTTATCAGAAAGTTTAAGATTATAAATGATAGAATTTATAGAACGTCTTCAAAAAAGGTAGATTAATCAAACTGAATTTATTAGAAAGAAACCTGGACATTTAAAAATTTCGGGAGAAGCATTTTGGATTGACAAGTATCTCAAGATAATATCCTACATTATAATCAATTATAATTAAATTGCAAATCATTTTTAGATTTTAATTTGGGGAATGATTATGTATTTTGCCTAATGTTTGGATATCTATTTAAAAATGTACTGCATTTTCATCTATGTTTATATAAATCATTTCTGAAGTAAATCTTTTGTCAAGGATGTTTTCTGTGTATTAAATTTCAACGATTTTAATATTTTAATTGTAATTTTAAGAGTATGAAGAAGTATGTTTAGCTAATTTTTTTTTATTTTTTCTACACATTTTTTTTTCTTGACTCTAACTTTATAGGGTCTACAACTTTGTTCGATGTACATCATATTACAATTAAAATACCATATCCTCTAAATAACGATTACTTTGTCTGATTTAATAATTAAGTCTTTTATATTTAAAAAAAGAATGTAATTAAAACTTTTTCCACTATTTATTCATTTAATTAGTGCTGATCGGATCCCCAATACATTTTCGATAACGAAACTTCATCAATTAAATACAAGGAAAAGGTCACAAAATATTTTAAGTTAGAGGTTAAATACCTCTTTTGTATTACGTGTATTTGTTTAAATTAGAATATTTTTAATGAGATTCAAACGTAAAATAAGTTATTAATTTTAGGCCCTTTTTTGTGCAACAAAAAACTTAAAAGTAATGTTCCATACTTGATCAGTTAGACGTTAAATAATTCGAATAATT
This sequence comes from Druon quercuslanigerum, assembly GCA_010014905.2. NCBI lineage: Eukaryota > Metazoa > Arthropoda > Insecta > Hymenoptera > Cynipidae > Druon > Druon quercuslanigerum. The sequence continues at coordinate 6,448 of JAAAKG020145547.1, read as the reverse complement.
TCCACGTTTAGTTGTTTAGAAATTTAACACATAGAAAATGTCATTTGTTTAAACTTACTATCGTTTTGAATTTATTTTCAACTACGGGTTTTTATATTCAATCATTGTATTGATAATTAAGTTTTGTTAAAAATTTTACAGTTTTGTTTCGTTTTTTTTTTTTAATTTCATGACATTTCATGATATTGGTTCAAAATGTTTATTTTCATTTTGAAAATTGAAGAATTTTTTTATATGAATTTTAATTTCCTACTCGACTTAAAAATCTATCATGGTTAAAAGTTCAATTCTTTTAGTAGAAATTTTATCTTTTTTTTATTAATGTAGTTCTCGTGACAAAACTCATATATCTGAAAAAGAATAGTTTTTCTATGATTGCAAGAATAAAAATATTATTACTGATGTCATTCTTAATAAACAAGAAGATTTTTCATCAAAAATGTTATAATTAACAACAAAAAATATTAGTTTTAACTATTTTTTTTGCAGTTGATTTTTTTATAAACGCCGCATCATACCAATTTTTTTTAAAAGATTGCATTTTAATAAATGACGGTTTGTTTTCCAATAAAACATTCTCTGCAACTTTACTGTTTCTAATTTTAAAAATAAATAAATATTCTTAAACTATAATTATTTGTTTAAAAAATTTTTTCTTAAAAATATTGTTTTAACGATTTAGAGCCATAGAAGAAGCCATAGAAGCTATAGAAAAATTTACTTTAAAAACTAAAACCAGTGTAGAGTTATAGAGAATGTTATCCCAAAAAAGCCGTCATTTATTAAAAGGCAATCATTTCTCAAAAATCGGTAAGAAGCGATGGCCATAAAAAGTTCAACTGCAAGAAACATGGTAAAACTTAATGTTTATTTTTGTGAATTTTAAATTTCCTATACAAAAATAATGTATATATTTAATCTTATAATTATGGAAAAACTATTATTTTCAGAAGTATGACGTTTGGCACGAGAAATATCTTAAAAATGCACGAATTGGACAAAAAATTCATCAAACAGTGACATGAGTCTTGTTTAAATGTCGCAATAGAATGATATATCAAAATATATTTTTTTTGTAAAGAATTTATCTTCATTTTTCAGATATTTTATTATTTGTTTGAAAATTTAATTATTATTATTATAAAACTTCAGAAATTTTTTTAAGAACCTTAAGAACCTTTCTATGATATTCTAATTACGTTTTTGAATTTCATGCCCACTGCCAAGTCATCTGTCTTCGCTAAAAATGATACTTTGTTAAAAATTTGTCTTTTTGGTCTTAAGATTTCACTGTTTAGTTGAAAATCCACAGTTTTTTAAAAAGTCAAAAATGTAGTTCTTTTATTGGTATATCATCTCATTAGGTAAAAATTTGATCTTTTTATTAAAAATAAAACATTTTGCTAGCAAATATATTTAGTTTCGTGAAAATTAAACAATTTTATTCAATAGATATCCGTTTTTGTTGAAAATTCAACTGTTTTCTTAACACTTTTTATCTTCTTAGATTGAAAATTAAACTAAGGATTGAATATTTATATTTTAGAGTCGAAGATTTAACTCCGCTGCAAAAAGTTTTCCATTTTGGGTGCAATTTTATTTTCCTATTGACTAGAAAATCTTTCTTGGTCAAAAATGTTACTCTTTTGTAGAAATTTTATCTTTTTTAGTTGAAAATGCAACTGTTTGTTTGAAAATTCTTTGTTTCTGATTAAGGATTCGACTATTTTTGTAGAGAATTCGTCTTTCTTTATTAGATTGTGCTGTTTATACTTTAAAATAAAATATTTTTGTATGAATGTCAAGCAATACATTTTTCTTTGAAAATTATTTTTTATTATGAAAATGGATTTACTTTATTATTTGTTTAGAATGTCACTTTTTAGATGAAAATTTAACAAATTAGTTGAAATTTTGACAGCCTTTTTAAAGATTTTTTTTTTGGTTGAAGATTCATAATTTTAGTTGAAAATTTCTCTCTCTCTCAATGAAAATATACTATTATATTATTTATATTATTAATTGTATTATTATACTATTATATACTATTTTGTTAAAATTCGCTTTCTTTGTTGTTATTAAAAATTATAATAACTTTGTTGACTGAACATTGATGAATTCTATTCTTGGTTCTAAGATAATATTTTTAGTCAACAATTAAACTATTTTGTTTTTACTGTTTCTCAAATCGAAAATTCCCTGCATTTTTCCTAATTTATTATTAAATGATAAAAATATATACGCTTCCTTATTTTGAACAAAACTGCAATGAAATATTTAAGAAGCCTGAGTGATAATTTAACTATTCAAAAAAAATACTTGAACGAAAAGAAAAGCTTAGATCATTTTATTTTTCAACAGAAAGTTGAATTTTGTATCGCAATCCGAAGGCAAGCCTGGTCCAATTTCCGGGAAGTGTGACTTTAAGATTATCAACTTCCACATCCATTTTCTTTAATCCTAGTCACATTTTTTTAATAAAACTTTTTTCCCCAAATCAGCAACACTTCGGCTCAGAAGTGGACATTTTTTGTTTTTAAAAAGTCAGTACGATTGCACAGAATTTTCTTCCACAGCATGACCGACATTTTTCTTGAAATTTTGCCTGATCTGAGATGTGAAACGGGTCACATTTGAGTCAATGTTTGTCTGACTACAAGAAAATTTCACTTTTATTTTTGAATCTTCAAAAATGGTTGACTTTCTATTAGAAATTTTCCAAATTGAATAATATAAAATTGAAAACCTTCCAAAGCAGACATATCGAATTTCAAACATGTAACTGATCGTTCAGCATATTTGGGATGTAAATAATTTCTCTTTGATAAAGGAAAAGTTCACCGTTTAATCGCTATTTAATCATGGGACTTTTGTTTAACTTTCTTTCAAATTAGACAAAATTAGAACTGAAGTGCTTTGAACATTTTGAATTGAAGTCTCAAACATTAGGCAATACCGATTACTCAGGAAACAAGCAGATGTGTCGACTGACAGCGGTTTCCTGTTTGCGCATTAGGTGCAATCACATGCGAAATCCCTCCGGTAAATGTACTCCTGTTTGCCAATCATAGACGACGCCTGACTAATTACTGATACGAGCAATTAGCTAAAACAGCATCTTAAAGGTTTTTAATATTTTATATTCTTCCATTTCGATGCATTCAACATGCACTTTTATAAAATTCTGTAAGACATGCTATTTTAACTAAATTTCCCAACACAGCTGTCGCTCAAAAGTCATTAATCAATACTAGATCTCAAATAATTTAATAAAAAATAATCGACATAATATTTCTGACATATTTGTTTAACTTATATTTAAATTAATTAATAAATTGCACCTGCAGCTTCCATTAGGTAAAGAATTTTAAGGACATGTTAACATATTTAGTTTCATGAAATATGCAGTACCTACTTTCATCATACCGACTCATTAAAAAACTTCAAAATAGAGCTGATAGAAGCATAAATTTGTAAAAAAAAACAATATACTGTCATGCAATTTTTTGAATAATAATTCGAGCTGAATAAAACTATTTTTTAAATCTGGTAGACAATATACATTTTTCATAAAGTCCCGTGAAATCTTTGCGAATCTTTTAAAATACGCTAAAAGCTTTGGAATATTTTTAAATCTTTTAAGAAGATTTGTCATCTATTTAGAACTTTTAAAAACGCCTAGAAATCTTGTGAACTTTTTCTAAATAATTTGAAATCTTAACATCTCTGTTAAAATCCTATGAATCTCTTAAATAGAAGAAAACTGCTGAAATCCGCAGAAAACCTGGAAATTCCTTAAAAATTCCTTTGAAGTATTATTTTATTCATTCTTTGAAGTTCACTTAAAATCTTTTAGAATCCCTTAAAATTTTCACAATGGATGACCTAGATATCTTTTTATTGCTCTATATAATACGCTAAAAGCATTAAAATCTTTTTACATCTTGTAAGAACAACTACAATCTGTTAATATCCTAAAAATACCTCGCAAAATCTTCAATTTTTTTTTAATCCTTTGAAATCTTGTCATTTCTATAAGAATCCTATAATTCACTTAAAGATAAGAAATTTCCTAAAATCCGTTTAAAGCTTTAGAAATGATTAACAACCCCTTGAAATTGCATTTTTATTATTCCCTTAAGTTCTCTAGAAATCCGATAGAATCCCTTAACATATTTTAAATATGATTGATATTCTGGATATATTATTAGAATCCTATGCAATACCATGAGAGTTTTGAAATATTTTGAAATCTCTTAGAAACACCTAAAATCTGTTAAGATCCTCTGAAAACTTCTAAAAAATTCTTCAATTTTTGTAAACCATTGAAATAATTTCAAAATCCCTTGTAATTTTATAATTTCTTTAAAAATTCTATGAATGCCTTAAATAAATGGGGCTGGGTATCGATACTACACATATCGAATCTACACATTGTGCAACTCTACACATTGCGTGTAGAGATTAAATGAAGGTGGTCAACTCTACACATTTAATTCACCACATGAGAGTCTACACATGAAGTCTACATATTAAACTCTACACATTAAAGTCTACACAATTAACCCTACACATTAATGTCTACACATATTAACTCTGCACATTAATTCTTTTGAATTGTAAGTTTCGCTATATTTTTCCATTGCATGTTGGCTTGCTAAAACTAAAAATTTCTGTGAATGATTTGTATGGATTAATTGGATAGGAAACCACTACTTTTTAAAAATACTTCTGTTCACTGTACTTTAATTACGAAATTGGTCATGAAAAGTGGCACTAATATTCGTGGTATATTTGATGATGTTTATGTTGATACCTTTTGCAACCAAATTTATCTTTTCTAGCTTGAGAAATATTTATAGTACTCGTAAACTCGAACAATTTATCCTAATGACTTTTTTTTATAAAAAGAAAATTAAGAGAGTTATAGTATTTTTAAAATAAAAAAAAACAAAACAAAATGAAAATATTAAGCCAAACAACGCATGATATAAAAAAAGTCAAGAGATTTCCTTTCAAACATAAAAAATAAGATCAAAAATTTAAACTGTAGATTCATTTATGCGCTGGCATTTTGAATTTAAAGGTCAACAAGTCGACAAATGTAAGTTCGTGAATGCAATTTTCTCTTTTGTTAAAGCTCCTTCGGTTCTAACGAAGACATCCTCATCAAGTATATCGTACTTTGCACTCATGGGAATAACCGTACAGAGAAGTTTTGAATTTCGAAAACAGTAAAATCAAAAATTTTCAAAATACGCACACTTTTTGAATTTTTATCCAAAATGGCTGGCTATTGAACTTGACCGTCATATTTCGACACTAAAAGAGTATACCAAAGCCCAATTTGATAGATTAATTTGTTCTAACGGTATCTCGTTCACAGGCGTAAAACCTGTTCTTTGGATATAGAGGGTCTCAAAACGTTGACATTTAACAAAAACGATAAAGGAGATGGGGGGGGGCAAATTTAATACAAATTGAATTACTTCTCCAATGAGAATGTCTTGATAACGATAATCGCAAGCAGATCTGTCTGTAGTCTGTAGTCCGTATTCTGTAGGCACTTTTACTTTCGACAGATTTATTTCACACAATTTTTTAAGGCCGAAAAAGAAATAACGAGTTCGTAAACCAACCATTTTGGAAGATAATTCAAAAGGTGAGCGCATTTTAAAAATATTTGATACCATTTTTTTCAACGTTTAAAAATTCTATGTACGGCTATATTTATAGTATTCCGAAACTCGAACAATTTATCCTTATGACTATTTTTGATAAAAAGAAAACTATGAGAATTATAGTATTTTAAAAATCCAAAAAAAAAAATAAACATGTTAAACCGAACAGATCATGATATGAGAAAAAGTCAAGAAAAAAAAGACGTTGATTTTTGAAAGCCTGATAAGATTATCAGGACAACTTTTTGAATTTTGTCGAATAGTTGAAAATTCAAATAGTTTTTTTTTTGTTGTTGTAAAAACAACATTAAAAATAAAAAATTTAAGTTTTAGAAAAACGACACAAGCTATTAAAAAAATAAATATACAAACGTTTCTCTTCCAAAAAATAGCGACAACTCATTCAAATTTGGTATAAATAATTGTTGATAGGACCCCTAGATTTAGTTTCAATTGTAAAAAATAACATTTAGGACTAAAAAATTACATTTTTCGGAAAGCGACACAAGGCATACATTCAAATTAACAGACTAAAGTTTTTCATCATAAAAAGATCTATGCATTTATTATTAATCATTTTTAGATAAGAGAGTAGATTTTCTTTCAATCGTAAAAAATAAGATTAGAAAAATTGAGGCAGTAAATTCTTGGAAAAGGGACACAAGAGATGAGAAGAATCAAATGACAAATGTAGCTTAACCAAAAAATATTTACAAGTTTGTTATAAACTCTGATTATAAAAATATATTAAAAGTAAAAAAAAGAAA
>JAAAKG020145545.1:0-10866 GCA_010014905.2 Druon quercuslanigerum | reverse complement strand
GAAGGATGGACGACTAACGAAACAAGTATATCAAGGTAAAGTAAATGGCAGCGTGCCCAGAGGCAGACCGCGGAAAGTATGTTTAGAATGTGTGAATGAGACACTAGTTAGAAGGGACATAAGAAGCCATAGAAACACGAGACCCTGAATGAAAAAAATGCTTGGACGTTAAAGAGAATAGAGAAGTATGCGAGGACAGAAAAGTATGGCGGAAAATAGTTAATAAGAAGAGTGTCGGTAGAGTGTATGACGCCTGAAACAAAAGACCTTGGATTCTTGATTCATCGGCAACCTGGGTCGGAGCAGTGTTGAGGAATGAACGTATTATTTAAATAAATAACACGAGAATTCTATATCAATCTAAAAATTCTATAACCCCTTCCTCACGCTACTCCCGTCCCCACCGAGTGAGTCAAGCCTACCCCGAAAGGTTATATTTGGTTATATTTGTCTCTTAAATGTATTACATTTTTTATTTTTGTATTAAAATTTTATTTCCAAAGTTGAAGAGCAAAAAATCTAACATTTAAGTGCATAATAATACTGAGGATAGTTCAAGGTCTCCCTATTTTTGACTGCGGATTTGAAAAAAGTGGGAAATTTTGCATCAAAAATGACCTGTGGGAAATTGGTTTTTGTGACCTTATAAAGGAAAAAAATTAATGTCAAATGTCTGAGAAACGACCATATGCCCTTTTTCTGAATTGTCTTGGTTTTTCGGGGTATACGAACGTCATAACCTTCAGGTCGATTTTCAAGGTCACTTGAATATCAAGACGATTTTTCTTAGATTGAACACTGTGTCCGGATGAATTTTTTGTAGGCTTCAGGTATTTTAGAAGATATTTAGGATTACAATTTAAATTGGGTTACCGTGAATGCTGCGAGTGCGCAAGTAACCTGCTTTAAATCTAGTTTATTGCATTCAATAATGAAAATTTTTAAGGACTTTCTGATGTTTATTCATATTATACTCATCAATATTATGTCTAACAACTATTTTTTGCATTGTAAATTATATTTCTTTTTACGAAATTTATGATAAATTAATTGAATAACGTTTTATTGCTACACCAAAAATGGATTACTTTCGTATTTTCCAAAAAAAATATTTTTTGAAGCGAATCGCAAACGAACGCAGCTATTTTAAAGTAAAACTTTTGAGTTTTCAAAATCTGCTTAAAATTTTTTTTTCAAAAAATGACAAGCTTTGGAAAAAAATAGAGCCCAATATACAGTATCTCAAAGATGCCGGGAAACGCTAACCCATGTCTATACGGAACGTAACATGTTTCTAGTCCGTACACTGAGGGTTAAAATAAGAAGCGCTTTAAACTCTAAAATGTTCAGTAAAAATCGTAGCAATTTTAAAGGATTTCGTAGCGAACTCGTTCAGTTTTTATATTATCCCATATGATGTGAAAAAGAAATATATAGTAATTTTGAAAGAAACTAATAAAAAGCTAACCGTTTTTACTTGAAGTGTTCACAGTTAAATAATTAAAAGACTGAATATTTCGCGTTATTAAACTGCAAAATTAAATTTTCTAACTTGAAAATTGTTAAGTCATACTTTGAAAATGGAGTCACTTGAATTTTAAAACTGCATAGGAGTGTTCACTAGCGGCAAATTATACTTACTTGCAAAGTTGTGGGAAGCCATCAAGGTGAAGAATAGGATGATCGTCTTCATTTGATTAAAGTGAGAGACGATTTCAAACTGAGAACTTATTTTTTGAAGAATTTCTTGAACGGTCACTGTTCGATGTTTGAAATAAATTTACCTTGTATACTAATTTGCTTATTGTACTTTATCTATTATTGAAGAGAGCGGAAAGACGAAACGCTATTTAGTGTTAATTTTAAATACTAACATTTTTCCATGTGTGCAGGATGTAATCCCCTACTTCCGCACGGTGGTTTAATATTCAGATTTTATGAAACCTCATCAAAGTTTCGGCAGTCAGATCTATCTACAAATAGTTAAATTTTCAAACAAGAAGATTATTTTTCTATCAGGGAAGACAAATATCAACAAAATAAATAATTTTCTAACAAAATAGTTTAATTTTCAGTGAACAAAATTAATTTTAAAAAAATCGAAATTTAAACAAAGTTTTTTAGTTTTCAACCAGAGAAATGGTTTTTTAATCAAATAATTCAACTTTTAACTAAGAAGTTGAATTTTTATCCTAAAAAGATGAATTTTCAACAAAAGGTGTAACAGTTAAATTTTGAAATAAAAAAAATTAACGTTTAACAAAAAAGTTAAATTGTGGAAGTGATTGTTTTTTTCTGTGTAGAGGAAGGGGAAGGGGAAACAAGAGGGTAATTGTGGAATGTTGGCAGTATGTGCTTAGCCATCTCAGAGCGAAGTATTGTTGGTGTAAATTCATGTAGTTAAGATTCTCTTTTGCGTGTCATTTATGTAAACGCTTCCGTGGGCGTACTCGCTTTCTAATTTTAAAAATATTTGTTATTTATCGTCACGATGGAGCCGCTGAATATAGGAGTTATGATTTTTATTATTTTAAGCTTTAAAAGATGTTTAATCTAACCTTTACATAAAAATGAGAAGCGCGGAGGAAGACGGAGAGATGTTTTAGAGAAAGAATATTTTTTGACAGAGAATATGTTCCTTTTCAAAATCTGATAAATAAGCTTAGAGGACTCATGTTAGACAGTTGGGCGTAAAAATCATATACCTTAGAGCCCAGCAGCTTTCCTCTGATTTTAAATAAACCTTTTAAATTGTGATGCTTAATATGTATATTGGGGTTGCTGATTTTAAATTTTAAGTAAAGCAGTTCAAAATGGCGGATCAAATGTTTTTAACTTTTATAAACCTAAAAAAAATGATTAAATGAATAATATTTAGCATGCATATTCCTTAACGCATAAGAAGATAATAAAAAATCATCGCAATGAAGGGTAAAAGGACCCTTAAATTGTGGAAAACATTCCCAAAAATGTTTTTTGCCGATTATTTTGAAAAGAGTGCATTGGTAAAAAATGAATTGTTGCAGACAACTTGTGCATACAATATAGAAATTATCATATTTACTTTTCCTTTGTCGGCCATAGTTTCCGAGATATCCAGATTTGTATCCATAAAAGACCCCATTTTATGATTGACAAAGGAAAAGTGAATATCATGATTTATTGCGCATGTTTTATGTAAAAGTTGTTTGCGAAAATTCATTTTTTACCGATGTGCGCTTTCCAAAATAATCGTCAAATCCCATTTTTTGGGAGTTTTTTTTTAAACGAGTTAAGTTTTTTTTTAAACCTTTATTCCGTTTCAAAATTACTGTTTATCTAATTCTTACGTCTTGAGGAATATGTATGCCAAATATTACTCACTTATTATCATTTTAAATAAAAGTTAAAAATTCTTTAAAACTTGTGATCCAAAATATTGAATTTTTTTAAATGACATTCATAACAAGCAACCCATACATATACAAAGTGATTTTTCGTTGTTTTTACATATTACTAGACAAATTTAGCAACGCAGTCAAAAAGTTGGCATCAAAACCGTCGTAAAACCGACGGGATCTGAGGTATAAACCTTTGTTGACTCCTATAGTAGACTTGACTTCTATTGTCAAGTCTCACGTAAATTTCAGCCAAAGTTTAATTCTCTAATACGTATAAAATTATAGCTTTTATATGTGGGGGAGCCCAGAAAATAGCTGTATATTATTAAATAATGTTTATCATTTGACAATAACTTGTTTAGCTTGATGTGTAGTTATTTATTACTAGACGGCACTTATTTTCTATATAATTAGATGATTACAACTATTTTTCCATATTTCTTAAACACGCCAGTCTTGAATATATATTTCTTATATTAAACCCGAGCGATTATTTTTATTAATTTTGAAAAATTTATTAATTAAAATTTCTTATATTAAAAAAGGTCTACACCAGCTGAGGACTATATTTTCCCAAACAACATAGAGAAAATCGAGCAAAATTTTTTAAGAAGGCTTGAAACTTGCTAGATGTGTTCTTTATAACCTAAAAACAGTTTTAGCATAGGGTGCAAAAAATGATTAATATTGAAAAGGAAAACTATTTTTTTTGAAAATCCATGTTTTTTATGGAGCTTCTTAATTGCCCTTTTCATTTTTATTGTTACGTGGAGTTCTTTAAATTTACCGAATCCTGCCTTTTTAAAATTAAAAAATTATTAAAATGACGCCTTTTTGAAAAGGAAAAGTTGAAAAAATTTCATTTCAATTTTATTTAGTTTTAAATTTAAATATTTTAAATTGTTTCGTTTCAATTCTAAACGTACAAAAATATTTTTCAGTAGCTATTCGTGAATAGAAGAAATCTTTTAAATTTCATTGCATAATATCGAATCCATTTTAAATCAGGGTTCGACACTTGAAACCACAGAATATCTCGGGAAGAAATATGTTGTTTTGTATAGAAAATAAGGCTGTACGTATTTTACGATTTACAAAAAAAAAGATCTTTTTAAAGTTATGTGTATCTAAATTTTATGCTTTGTTTTACAAAAAACTCGAATGTTTCTCATTAAACCTCTAGAACTGTTTACCATATGAAATATTGGTCATTTTCTTTTTGAATCTAATAGCGTGGATCGTCTTCTAACAAAAAAACAATTTTAAATGTTTTGTCAATTTTTTTTTTTAACTTGTACTTTGATATGAAGATATCTTGTGGATTTGATGGTCACTATATATCTTTCATGGTCAGGAGAATTTTTTTCTTACAATCGAATTATCTATTTTTTTCCCGGAAACAGTGACAGATACGAAAGATGTTAAGATAAAAATTTTGAAAACATGAAAAAATATCTTTTCTGGAAAACTACCGGGGCCGGGATACTTTTTTCAGAAAAAAAATTAATTTTTCTCGTTCATAATATAAAGTTGAAAGTTTTTGAATTTGGAACATTTTGAAACAGGAGCTCTCAATACGGGAAAGATTCAAACAAAAATATGGAAAAATGGACAATTTTATAAGAAACGAGTTGAAATTTATTATTTCTAATGCAAAGCGTTAAAAACAGCAAAATTATATTTTGAATTAAAGAATGTTGAAATTGAGAAATTTTGGATTTTAATATTGAAATAGGGCATTTTTAAACAAATTAAAAATAAATAATCACAGATTAGAATTTAAAAAACTGGATCATTTGAATTCTAAAGGAATTGAAATTGCATTATTTCTGATGATAAGCATTCAAAATAATTTTTTTTTATTTAAAGCCATTAAGATTTGACAATTGAAAACTAAATTTAATATTTTAAATTCAAATCTTCTGAAACTTTCAACTTTTAAATTGTTATCTCATAAAAAATATAATTTGACCATAAAATCTATTAGACAACTATTCTAAGATCATAAAAGAATTTCACGGTTTAAAATAAAAAAATGTTGCATCACAAACCTTTAAAATGTAATTATTCCCAAAATTTGTTTAAAATAAAGTAATTTTAAATTGAAAAGAATAAAAACTAAAAATTTTAAACTTATGAAAAGGAAAAATGGAAAAATATGCATTCAAAGTGAAAAAGTGAGCATAGAACAAAAATTTTCGGCGAGCCCCCAGGTGCTGGAAAATGGTGGCTAGCCGCCTAGGTTCACCGAAATTTCAGTTAGAGAAGCACAACTATTTCCGAAGAGCCTAGAGCTTTCGAGAATTGTAACCATTACAAATTCGAGAAATTATTCTATTACTTACTCAGGTATCAATTTCGAATTGTTCAATTTTCATCAACTTTGATTTGAAGCAACACAATTGTTGAATTTCATATTTTGTCCTCGAAACTTGGAAATTCAGCAATAAGCGATTATAATTGAATCTTCTGAGGTATAATATTTTCATTAAAAACATATATTTATAATATTTATAATTTATACATTATAGTTGGGTAGCAAATAAGTGAAATCAATAATAATAATAAAATAATAAGATAATAATAATGGTTTACTATCCCGAGTTGAAATGTAAGCCCTACTTTAAAGCTGTAACTATTACCGTAGTAGACGCTGGAAGCAGTATAGTAGGTTCTGAATAAACAGTGATTTCAATGTAATTTAGACCCTATCTTGACGCTAAAAGTGACGGAAATCGGCCGTTTTTCCACGTTGAGCGGAAAAATAGGGTTTGTATATAAGACAAATTTTAGTTTTATAATTTTTTCTCATTCTTAATCACCTGAATGACTGTTGAATACACACACTATCATTAATTATTGATAAACATTTTTATAATGACTTAGTAATCAACATCATTTAGTAATTTTCCATGATGAATATCATTCTCATACAAATTTTCAGCATTCTCAGTTAAGAGAAAATATTTTTCTGTGATTGAGCATTGCAAAGAAGTATTTATTTAAATTTAAATAATTATTGACAATTTTGTTGAATCTTGAATTAAATATTTTTATTAATTGAGTGTACACTCAGTCATTAAGATGACCAATGAGTTCAATTAATCTGAGTAACAAATAATTTTTACTTTATTTTCTTAAAGTTCGAACATTGTACGCTAAGAAGATTTAAAGTAGGGTGTCAAAGTAGGGTCTTGAATTATAAAAATGTAGGACCTTAAGAGTCAAAGTAGCTACAGAAAAGTGTTACAGCATCAAAGTAGGTTCTTGAATGTGAAGACTTTACCCTCGAAAGATTCAAAGTAGGGCCTAATGATTGAAATGGAGTCAAAGTAGGATCTAATGTTTCATTTTATAGGAGTTAAAAGCTTAAAGCAGGGGCTATAACATTAAGTAGCATCAAAGCAGGTTCTAATAAGGAGCTGAAACTTCAAAGTAGGGTATAAATTTTGACTTTGTATCATAGATTTTACAGAGTATTTTAGATTCTTTGATTTATAATAGATGTTTCAACATACTGACGACATGAAAAAAATGAGAAAACGATATTAATTTTTCTATTGCTTACCAATAAAAATAATGATAACATCCAGGGTTAAGAGTTGAGTAGTAAAGTGCCTCATTTCTTTAAAAGTTGATAGCAACTGATTAACGCAGAATCTTGAGAGCAGCCGAACTAATGAATATTCTGATGTTGCGTATATATAATCTTATATAATTACTGTTCGAATATATTTGTTTTACCCTTCCCGGTTATTGTGTATGGGTGTATGCGGGGCTTCGTGAGATAAAAATTTTTAGTTAGTACAAGTTTATGTATTTTGCAGAAGTTAAACTGTCGCACGTACATAGTTATTTTGCCTTAAGAAGCTCAGATAATTTATGTTTAAAGTAAACGTATGCATGTTTCACCTAGAGAAGCTCAGAAACTTTACTAATCTATAGAGAGTAAATTTAAAATCCCTCTTTGAAAATACTGATAATATGAAATTTAGATTCTTTAAAATGAAGAAATATTTTTTTTCAATCCTTATTAGCAGCATTTTGACATTCTTATCATAATAAGAAAATATTGGTTTTATGTGAAAAATGACTTGCATGGACTCCATCAAATTTTGACGTTCTGAGACCTTCTGAGCCAGAAAAAAAAGTTATTACGTTCGTGTCTGCCTGCTGTCTGTTCTTGTCGTAGTCGTCGTTGTTGTCGTATGTATGCCGGATAAATTTTAAAGGCTAATCGGAATAATTATTGTGCTGTGGCACACAGTTTTAGGGGATCAAAAGAAAGATCGAATTCGTTAACCAGCTATTTTGGATAAAAATTCAAAATTATTTATACCTTTTTTCATAATTTGAAAATGCCATGTACGGATAATTATAGAACATGAAAATACGAACATTGATAACAAGAAAATTGACATAAATATACCATTTTCAGAATCCAAAAAATTCCAATTTCGATCTTACAAAAAATAATGAGAAATCAACAATTCCATTTCGCGATCAAACTGTGTAGGGTATCAAACAAGATCAATAAAGAAAAGTTTTGCACTTACAATAGATCTACAATTTTGTTTATAAATAACTTTTTGATAGAAAGCGTGGTTTTCCTTATTTGTCAAAAACAATATTAAAAATAAAAAAATTGAATTTTTGGAAAAACGACACAAGGTTAGCGCACATATATTGTTTTTATCGCTTGTAGGAGCCATCTATTGGCTTCGTATTCTTTCTGGGCTTCCATAAGTTATCAAACACGTAAGTCGCGTTCATCAAACGAAGAAAATTAATCAAGAAAACAGTATCTTTCCGGAATAGATTTATTAGTTCTGAATACAATTTCTTTCACAAATTCATTTCTCTTCATTTATTTTTGGTATGAGCTTAATTATAAAAAATCTAGCGCACCAGAACTACACCTAGAACACATCAATTTTCACCGAAACAGTTACATTTTTTAACAGTCAAGGTGAAATTTCTACCAAAAAAGATGAATTTTAAAACCGAAAAGACGAATTTTAACAAAATATATGCATTTTTGACCGACAAGTGAAATAGTTAAATTTTAAACCAAAAAATAATAATTTTTAGTAAAGTAGTTCAACTTTTAATCAAGTATTTGAACTTTCGATAAAAAAAAATTTAATCCAAAAAGAAGATGAATTTTCCGGTGCTTCGTTACCGCACTCCTATTATGGAGACTATGAATTAAATTTTCTGAATAAAAACTAATAGAAAAAATTCAAAGTTTGGTGCCTCGGAGTTTTTATGAAAACTATTTTAATTTTTACTAGAGGGTGATTTTTAGGGGTTTTCAGGGGAAGTCCCCCCCCCCCCCCCCCCATAATATTTGAGTAATTATGACATATATTTGTTCAAGATATAAAATCAGAAAAAATTAAGAAACATTAAGCTTTCTAAAAGAATTTTCTGTGTTTTTCTCATTATTTTATTATTTTGTGTTTTTTTCAGGGGTATAACGATGATTCTTTTGGCCTCGATTATCTGGGGTTTTACGAATCAGAATTTTCACAGTTAAAAACCAACTAAAACATAAATTTTACTATCTTGTGGTTACTTTTTAAAATGTTTGATTATTCTCAATAAATGGTAGTTCTCGAAGGTCTTATGGAATTTCTTACTTACACTATTATTCTAAAGATAATAAACTGATTTTCACAGGATATAAAATCACGGAATCATTAATAATTAGGGGTAGTTCTTAGATTTCGTATTGATGCCATTCTCTGACGATTATGAATGAGATTGATGTGTTTTATATACTCATAAAGTATTTAAAAAAGGCATTCTTTATAATAAACTCGCGTAATTCTTGTATATTTATTATGTTTTTTTAGCTTCTTCTCAGTGTGCTATGCACTTCAAATTTTTTATTTTTTAAGTGTTAATAAATGTTGGCACATGAGGATCGAAAGAAAAAAATTCAGTGCGACATGCGAATTTGTCAAAAACATCTAATAACCAATCACTCTTAGAACTGCCCGTATGCCTGCCAGTTTTTATTTACTTTTGAAAATTAAATAAAAAAAAATTTTAATCTTCGGTATGTATCAGCATTCCACAATTCGGGTAAGTAGTCACCTATTCTTTTTTAAGATTGGCTAGTCATCCTGAAATTGCAACAATTGCTTTCCGCATTCATTGCTCGAGCAAACTCTCTTTTATTTACAAAGTCTGACCTAGAAATTATAATAGCAGATTTTTTAATTCCAATGGCCGGGAACGATTTTTTACAACATTTTTTCGAGAGTGCGATAAATTATAAAGAACAAATAATATAAAATTAATTTTTGTAGAAATTGTTCATGTAAGTTGTTATCTTTAGGGTCATTGAAACGAATTAAGTTGTTTCTAACGTTTCGGCACATAATGGTGGCCCTCATCAGTGAGTTTTATTAAATCTGTGAAAAGTACATAAAAGTTTATAGGTACGCAGTTGTTTTACGATTGGAAGCATTATTCTTTGATGAATATGTCAGTTGTGAAATTATGAAAATTACTTTATTTTAAATTTAAATTAACTTTTATTTTATTAATAACTGTTGATAAATGACAATACCAATATGGTAGAAGAAGTTTTGTCACCAATTTTTTATTTTTTATTTTAAAAAAATTGCGTTCATAAAAAATCTTTACAAATTATTTTTTCAGTGACGTATATGCAATTAAATTAAATTTTTATTTTTTAAATGTAATTTAATCTTAATTTTTTTTTAAATCTCTTTGTACGAAAAAATAACTTTTATTTATTCTTAAGTTATTCTAAAGAATTATTTCTATGAAATTCATTTCTTGTAAATTTGAAATTCCTACAGTAGTATCAATTATGAATTGTAAAAAACTGTATACAGATGTCAATTATTATATAGCAGGCAAATATACTTTAAATGAATGTTATACTTAAATAAATTTTCCCGGTAATAAGAATACCATTTGTCAAGAAACATTGCATTTAGAGAATTATTTCTTCAAATAATGTTTCCCCCTTGATTCCTCGTATAACAATTTTGCTTTGAAAAAGTTTTATGTTTTCGACACTGTTTCAATTTTAAAAGTAGAATCATTTCAACAATTACAATATAATGAATGATAAATTTCCCAATGAAAAATTGTAGTTGTGTAAAATTTATTTGATTACGCTTTTAACTTCAAACATTGTAGCGTAAAAATTCTTGAACAAATGTAAAAAAAAGAGATTTTTAAACACCTTTTCTAGTTAAATAATTATTTTAATGTTCTATGAAAATTAATTAGGTACAAGTTATTCTTCAGTCATTGTATTATGACATAATTTGGTGAAAACAAACATTGATATTAGCAAAAGATGCAGCCAAGTGATAATTAACACTGCTGTTACTAAAATGTCAAAAAACTTTATTGTTCCATTGAAGAAATTTTTTTAAAAACTGTTTCTATAATGAAAACCTTTTATTATTTTTTATTTATTTAATTTTTTTACACTAAA